>OX377618.1:93175980-93367295 GCA_947397865.1 Polietes domitor | reverse complement strand
TGGTATAACCCAAATGGGGCCCATTCTGATCTATTACAGCTCTAGAAACTACATCTTACATCGGATCTTTATCAAATTTTGCAGATCATGGTATTTTTCAACCAGGAATACCTACCGTGAATGAGAAATATATAGATTCATGTTTTGGACCAGGCCCAAAATGTAGTTATAGGCCCCTTTTTGAAATGTCGGTCCAATTCATCCTATTACTACTGCATAATTTGTATTTGTCTGTCGGATAATTGGATCAATTACCATATTATTAACCATATTCGTTAAATATGACTAAAGATGAATTTATAGTAAAATTTATACTGTATAATTTATATGAACTACATAAAATTGCTCCCATGAAATAAATGGGTTTAGTAATCAAAGCGAGGTACATACGCAGGGAGTGGTGTAGGGTATTATATAGTCGGCCCCGCCCGACTTTAGCCTTTCCTTACTTGTTTTTTTATATTTTTGTTTTTATTCAATATAATATTCCAGACATTTTCCAGTTAGCGGTGTGTATTCATCCAAACGAGCATGAAGTATCAATCAGTATGCCAACGTATTTAAAGGAATAGATTCTCTGGTCTCAAACTCAATTTTCACATCAATAGGGCCGCTTTTCATTTTCATTTCATTTTGGTGGCTAACATCAATTACAATTATTGGGGAATCCTTAAATTGTTCGCATGAAAGGAGCGGTTGTGGTTCTCACATATAAAAACTCTGTTGGAATTTAGCATACATATAATATAGAACAGCATAATGATTATCATCTAACTTTAAATTTAAATCGTCATACGGGTAGGTGTCTGAATTGAGATGTACTTTCATGTTTGCCAGATTACAGTGTATGAATTTGTTATTTTTTTCGAATGAAATGTTGCCTTTCTCTATTTATGGATAACTTTACATTCCAATTACGTTTTCTCGCACCTGGAAATGTGGGATTAAAATGACAATCCCAACTACGGAAGGCGAGTGGCAAGGATGATCCATCCCTGATAGTTTTCATAATTATAGCCTACACCACTTCGTGGACTAGGGTATTATAAGTTAGTTCTCCGCCAAATGTTTGTAACGCCAAGAAATAATCGAGCTAGACCTACCTTTAAGTATACGGATCGGCTTAGAATCACCAGCTGAATCGATTTAACGATGCCTGTCTGTCCATCTAAGCTTATTCGCACTCTACAGGTCGCAATTGTCGTCCGATTGAAATGAAATTTGACATACGTTATTTTTGGGCCAAGGACCATCGGTATGGGGGAAATCGGTTCATCCCTATAATTTAAACTATTACTGTTCTAGAATACACATTTTACATGGAATCATGACAAAATTTGAAGGCAAGTGGACCACATGGGTCCATGTTTTGATATAGCCCCCATACAAATCTACCTCCAACAAATCTACCTGACAAATGTTTTCAAATACAACTGTCCCACAAATCCCTTAAAACCTTCATATTACATCGGACCTGGACCAAGTTTTCCTGAACATGGATTACTTCACACAGGAATTCTTACTGATGAAGTGGTATCTGTTTTGATGTGGACCCAATAGGCCTCCGATACGATTTTATACGTATATTCACGATTTTATACGTATATTCACAGAATATACAGAAAAACACTTACAGAAAATTAATGCATTACGCAAAGACATTGCCACCACTTATTATGAATTTCTGATTTGTTTACATTACTATCACGACTTATTACATCCGATCTTGATGAAAAAAGTAGCGGAGATACAAATGGGATCGCACCGTTACATGTATGAGTAATATAATGCAAAAGATTTTCATCAATTTTGCCATAATCGTTAAATTAACTAAGGATGCATTTATAATTTAAATTAACTACATAAAATCGCCCCCATAAAACACCTGGGTTTAATAGTCGAAACCAGGTTTATACGCAGGGAGTGGTGTAGGGAATCATATAGTCGGCCCGGCCGATTTTAGGCTTTCCTTACTTGTTTTTATTTTTGATGAATCTGAGATATATAACGGGTGATTTTTTAGCTATTATCTTTTTGGCAACACTGGTTTAAACAGCTGACGCACGTTTCGTGTTTTGTTTCCCTATCAACCATCTTCAGTTTGGTCTATAATTTAACCATGAATCGTCTTACAAACGAACAACGCTTGCAAATTATTGAATTTTATTATCAAAATGCCTGTTTTGTTAAGAAAATTCATCGCGCGCTTCCATTTTATGGTCAGTTTAATCGACCCACTGACCGGCTATTCGGGCTATTGTGACTAAATTTCGCACCAAATTTACATTGTTGGACATTAAACCACCAACACGCTTACGTAGAGTGCGAACTGAAGAAAATATCGCAGCTGTATCGGCCAGTGTTAATGATGACCATCAATTATCGATTCGTCGCCGTTCGCAGCAATTGGGCCTCTGTTACTCAAAAACGTGGAAATGCCAAAATTGGACTAAGCGGATGGACCATTTGAGGCGCAGTCAAGGTCAACATTTGCATGAAATAATCTTCAAACATTAAATTATATGGACCGTACTATCGATTCAAATAAAGATTTCATGCATTTTTCTGAATTTTATGTGTTTTTTTTTGAAAAACGTTCCTATAGCTTTTAAAAAATCACCCTTTACATGGAGTATTATTCAAGTAATATTTGTAATCGATTAAATAATTGTTTCAGTTGGTTCCGTTGAATAGCATGCGTTAACATCAGTTGAATCACAATCATTATTCCAACCAGCATTCAGCATTATATTGCTTTCAAAGTTATTTAGGGAAACATAGTTTTACATAGTGCTAAATATCCCTAAATATCAAGTATATACAATCGATTTCAACTCCAACACCCGGAGAACTTCGTCTCACAGGCGTTTTCCTACGTCATTTCAGATTGCAGAAAATCTGTGGTCAATTGACCATTGCAATTGATTTTAATTTTTGCTGGATGGAGTCGATTTTAAATTGTATTTTTCCTCATTGAATAAACAGTATTTCATGTGATAAACAATATTTTTGTTGTTGTCAGGTACGAAAACGTTCAAAGCGGGAACATGCATACAGTTGATAGTGTGAAAAACATACATTTTCCAGACTGAGGCAACAAACACTCAATGTGATTTATTGATTGTCATGGCGAATGCGAGACGAATTGGAAATTGGATTCGCTTAAAGTCGAATGGCATATCGGTTGGAATCATTGGAATTCTCGGAATGAGAACTTCCTCCTTTTAGTATTCTTGCGTGAACCATATTGTTCATGAGTTTTGTAAACGCTAAATGCGTTCCGTTGCATAATTTTGGTTGATTGATATTGCAAAGCATGACGACAACAGAAACAACCTTAAATTGTAAATTGTGCTGTGGCAATCCAGGAAATCTAATGAATTCTAAATCTCAGTTGAATAGTTGCTTGCTTCGTCTTCGTTTGTTACACAGTAGATAGATTTGAAGGAATACAGTGAACCAACGATTTGATTTTGAATTGTTCAGTTTAAGTGATCCACATCCTTCTTCTTTGCCAATTATTCGAACCAATTGGTTTAATGCGTTTGTGTCGCATTCACGTTCAGTTCTAGTTCGAAAGGATCGTATGGTCGACGATCTGGCAATGGCATTCCTAACCTGACTAACAAACTGCTGCACATGAGGTAACACACGCCTTCTATCAAAACTAAAGCCTGGTTGGGCATCTCAATATGGGGATTCTCTGAATGGACACGAACTCGATGCAAAATGTCTTCTGACATATCATCCTTGTACTTGTCCCACAATTCACGTGGATTTGATGGAAAACATGTGACAATAATGATCGCAAATAATATGCGTATTTTACTTGGGAATGCAAAAAAACTTGCTTCAGCGAGTGTCGTATCCCAACGCGTATAGTTTTGGAGCAAATTGAGCTCCTGGCACGCAGCACGATACACCATGTATATTTCGAAGTGACTCAAATTATGAGTCGCAAGTAAAAGCATTTATCATTCTTTGGATGAACTGTATAAATATGGCCAAGAGAACGCAAATGCGAATGACCAGGAACTACATCGCTTTGCTTTCGATGTTGAAATTTTCGAGAAGAAACTGGACAATGTTGTCGCTGGTGGGGTTTGAGCACGTTGCTGCAGTGAAATAAACTCGTTGACCGTTCTCCAGATGCACTGCCCAATGAGTAACAGTCGGATAGCGTTCGTAAATGGGAAATGAGAATATACGCCAAATCGGCACTCCGTTTCTTTGAATCATCAAACGGTACGCGTAAAAATTCATTGCGCTGGTGATTTCATTGCGCCAACCTTCTTGGATTGAATCTGCGTACATCAACAATATCTTCTCCAAATGAAGTCATTTGAAACCATACGTTATTTTTCTGAGTGTTCGATAGAAAATGAAGTGATTCTGGTCTTTCTCCATGAAGCAAAGAATGTAATGGCTCTGGTGGTAAAGGCATTGGTGGTTATTTAACCTTGCCACTGAGACAGCACAATCCAGGTGTTTCTACAGTGAACTTCAATGCACCGTAAACATAAACGTCATCTATTATGAATATGGCGTCGTAAAATCACTCCATACAAATCGGGATATTTCGGTAATTTTCTTGGTATTCTTCTTGTTTGGCTGGCGAACAATCCGAATTGGTGCGAATCATCGAAATCGGTCCATGCGTTCTTGAGTTAAAAGCGTACTCCACTCTCTTTTATATATAGACTAGCTGACCCGGCAAACGTTTTGCCTTCAAATTTTATTTATATTTAAATAGCTGACTCGACGGACTTCATTCTGTCTAGAAAAGTATTGATTTAGAGATTTAATGCTTTATTGTTACGGGTACATGATAATATTTAAAATGATCGGTGTTTCATATTTATTTGAAAAAAAAAAAAACATAAAAATAAGAATAGTATATGAACTATTAAATGAGTATATGCATAATTAAGAGTATGTTAGTGTTAGTATTATAGGGGACCCGGGGAACTTCGTTTCACAGTTATCCTACGTCATTTCAATTTGCAGAAAATCTGTGGCCCATTGCAAATTATTCTTTGTTTTGAAATATTTACTGGAAGGTTGGGTTACGGTCGTGTTGATTTTGAATTGTATTTCCCCTCATTGGAGTTCTCTGTGATAAACAATGTTTTTCGTAACGATCAAAGCGGATGGTTTTCCGACACGGGAATATGCGACATACAGTTGACCTTGCAAAAAACATTCATTCTCTAGATTCCTCCTTGTGATTGGCATTGTGAGTTATTGATTGTCATGGCGAATGCGAGACGAATCGGAAATTGGATTCGCTTAAACTCAAATGACATATCGGTTGGGATCATTGGCATTCTGGGAATGAGAACTTCCTCACCTATGAACTTTCCTTTTAGTATTATTTGCATAATTTTGATTGATTGAGAATGCTAAGCATGATTACAACTGAACCAACCTTCATCCATATCAGTGTTCATTGCCACTATTTTTTCTCTTTCACTCAATCAATCGTTCTAACTAATTGGCTGATGGACTTCACTGAATTGCAATAATCCACGTTATAATGCGCCTTCAATATTTTGCAAAGAAGTGGCGAATACGGAACAACCCATGATTACAACTGAACCAACCTTCATCCATATCAGTGTTCATTGCCACTATTTTTTCTCTTTCACTCAATCAATCGTTCTAACTAATTGGCTGATGGACTTCACTGAATTGCAATAATCCACGTTATAATGCGCCTTCAATATTTTGCAAAGAAGTGGCGAATACGGAACAACCCAAGAGTTGTCAACGACGAAATCATTTCCTTTCACTTTAAGTGTGATTGTTCTACCGCCATTATCAGATGATCGACGCCGATACAGTGGATGACCATCGTGGCCAGTGATGGTCTCGCCACTCAAACTTCAAGCATAACTCTTGGATCACTTATTGTCGAACATGCACGGTGATTGTGGGTTAATGGCGCCACAGGGTCTGTGAGCCATGTTTGTAAGTTTATCAATATGGTCTGGTTGATTATTTCGCCTGACCAAATGCGAATATGCGATGTCATTCAATTGAATACGTCCAACATCGAGTATCCCCAAAGACACGATGCTTAATTATAAAGTACATATCGACGCGGAATTGCTCAAACAATCGGCGAAACCGAAGCAAATAGTTGTCTACATTTTGGGGAATCATCAAATTCATCCATTGCGCTGACCTTCTTAGTGGTTTCCTGACCTAAGATGATATTAATGTTATATTGAAATGAATGGATTTATCATCTGGATGTTCATAGCCATCATCTACTTGCCAAAACATCAGTGGGTATAGCAATGCATCGTATGAACGATGTGTGATTGGCGTTAGTGTGTTACAGTAGGTTGTTTATCTGCTCTGATTATAGTCATCACTTGGCATGTGATTCAACGTAGTTCTGAATAACCGAACCAATGCATGATGTTCATGAAGTAGCTGCTGCAGTTCTCGACGCTGATCGAGTTGATTTTCTAAATTGCCCATGCGGTAGAAGATATCCAATACGATGGAGAATTTTGCCTTGGATCAGCGGATTCAATGATTTTTGGGCATGAAAAGGAAGGATTACTTTGAATGTCGGATTGAATCCGCGTTTGTCAATAATATCTGCTCCAAATAAAGCCATTTGAAGGTATCCGTTATATTTCTGAGTGTTCGATAGTAGGTGAAGTGATTCTGATCTTTCACCATGAAGCAAAGAATGCGATGGCTTTAGTGGTAATTTAACCTTTCCACTGAGACAGTACAATCCAGGCTATTCTCCAGTGAACTTAAAACATAAACGTCATCTATCACGAAAATGGAGTCGTAAAATCACTCGGGGATATTTCGGGAATTTTCTTAGGTATTCTTCTTGTTTGACCGGCGACCAATCCGAATTGGTGCGAATCATCGAAATCGGTCCATGTGTTCTTGAGTTATAAGCGTAGTAACTAACGCCACTCTCTTTTATATATATATAGATTTAGTAGAATTTTCTCAGTCTTAGAGTTTACATCAGCGGGAGCCTTTTTTATTGTTCTATGTTCTTTTTTATTATACACTAGCTTTTTGTGCCCGGCGTCGCACGGGTTTTCGTCTTCCTTACGTATGTAAGTTTGTATGCCCGCAATTTTTGTTTTGTATATTTTTACTTCAGAAAATTAGTTTAAATTAATACTTATTTATTTAAATTCATATGTAACTTATGAAAAACTTCATGAAAATTTAAGTATTTTTTTTAGCGTTTCTTTAAAGAAAATGAAACATTTAAGGTAATTATTTCTAATAACGTATTTCGTGTCTATTAGTTAAGTTAGTCAGTATTTCATTGCGGTGCTTCGGGATACACGATATTTAAAATTTGTCCACCTTTTTCAAGTACATATAAGTTTTTGGGCTCGTGAGCAAGCAACATATAACTGACCATGTGAAAAACATGCATTTTCCAGATTCAATACACAAACTTCAAGTAATTATCCCTGTGCTTTGTTTATAGTCATCGAAAATGCTAGGCGAATCAGAAACTGTAGTCGTTTGAAATCGAATGGTATATCGGTGGGAATCATCGGAATGCGTGGTAGGACATCTTTTCCATTTGATTTTCCATTTAAAATCGTTGCTTCATTGACGTTGGGTATTAGTCTCTTGAGAGCAATTCTATTACAATTGCATAATTGAGGAGGATTAACATTCCTTAGGAGAATTATAGATGAACCAATTTTAATAGATAACATGTGCGGCGGCATTCCTGGAAGGTCCAAAGAATTTTGATAGTTACAATAGTTGACAACTTCATCCGCATTCATGATACTGTCTATCGATTTGTAATGTGTGCAATCACCTAGAAATTTGTTCCAGAATTAAATTATTGATTGCATTAACATCGTTGTTTTTTTGCAGCCAGTATAGCACGGACGTAAAACCACTCTTTGTTTCTATAGTTTGTGGTGGTCACATTAATTTGTTGTACATATGGCCAGAGATGCGGTTGTGTATTTGATCTTAAATCTTGAAGTGTCCGATTAAGCGCTTGTAGGAATTTCTTATGTGCCATGGTGCAGTCATCTCACACAATCATCTTCCATGATGCGGTTGTGTATTTGATCTTAAATCTTGAAGTGTCCGATTAAGCGCTTGTAGGAATTTCTTATGTGCCATGGTGCAGTCATCTCACACAATCATCTTCCATGTTTTGAGCATTTTCGCCATGCCTGAACTTTTGCCAATATTACAGGCTGGAGAATGGACAAATTGTATATTTCATGGCAATTTCAACGCTGCATGTGCCGTTCGTCCTCCATTCAATAATGTAGCAGCAATACCGGGGAGAGCAATAGCTAAAGCTATCCCATTTTGAGAGCGGATGTGCGCTAATACAAAACGGATGAGAAAGGTTTCAACTTAAAAGCGTCATAGGTCCTTAAATATAGCCCCTAGGACAAAATGTACAATAATCTGTGATCACTATATTCGGGTCAAAAATATAAAATCCATTTTCAAAACTTAAAAGCGTTATAGTTCCTTAAATATAGCCCCTAGGACAAAATGGACAATAACACTACTCAACAAAATGAAAAAAATTTCGTGTACTCCGGATGCGATAATTTTTTCTGTGTACATAACCTTGACATGAGCTGGAAAAACGCAATAAAATTTTTTTTTTCGTTTGGTTTTTTTTTTTTATTTTTTTTTTTTTAATTTTAAATTTTTTTTTGGTTAATTTGTTTCGTCCGGCATAACTCGGGAACCACTAGCCCGATTTAATTGAATTAAATTTTAAAAAATTTAAAATTACAATTCCCTTAATCTGTTCATATATTGTTTTCCTATACAAGCAACAGTTTCCAACTTAAAAATGAATATATAAAGGAAAAAACTTTTTTTTTGCCTAAAGATTTAAAATTTTTTTTTTTTAATAATCCATAAAAAATCCAAAATGAAAAAAAATGTCAAATCTTATTACTTTTACGTAAAGTCACATAACCTATGAGCAAAATGAGACAAAGATCATGAAAATCGATGCACGCGTTTCGCTTTTATTCGCAATTAAGTAAAGGTATGAATTTCAAAAATTTGCTCGACATATGCACAACTTTGTCTATGGTAAGGTTTTTTCTTTTTTTTTTTTTTGATTCTCAGAATTAACAAAACGGAATAAACAAAGGGTTATTTAATTTTTATGATTGCGTAAGCAAAGTAATAAACGCTAATAAATGTGCGTGAACAATTAAAAGGAAAAAAGGAAAGGGGACTTTTTTAATTATTTGGGTTTTCCGTTGGCTACCTGTATGATTTTTTTACAGAAATGCAACCCACATTTAAGGGTGGTCATTATTCGGAAAATTTAAGACTCACACATGGTGAAACAGGTATGTAGCCACCGTAAAAAAATATACACCCATTTATAAGTACCTGTCAGTAAAATACTAAACAATACACGGTATAAATAGGTCTTCATTGATCGATTTTACTCATTCAACAAGTGTCGACGAACGCGATAGTTAAAATGAGCAAACGTTCGCGAGGATTTGAATGCAATACCAATCCAAGTAATTTTTGTTACATGTGCGCCATGCTCGTCACTCACATCGCCCAGGTTGTCCGGAAAGAAGTCCAAGTGCGAGTGTAGAAAATGTATCTTAAGCGACATATTTGCTCTAATTTTTTTATAATTTTGGAGTAGTTGTTCGACGATCTCTCTGTAATTTGAGCTTTTGTTGTTTCCAAGAAATCCGGAAACAATTTGCCGAAATGAGTTCCAAGCTGCAGCTTCATTTGGTGATAAAATGTGCTCAAACTGTTGGTCTTGCAACAACTTTTTTAATTTGCGGACCGTCGAAAACGCCTTCCTTAATCTTTGCCGATGAAAGGTGAGGAAAAATGGTTTTTAAATAGGCGAACGCTTCGCCATCTTTGTTGATAGCTTTCACGAAGTTTTTTATGAGTCCGAGCTTTATGTGAAGAGGTGGGAGAAAAACATTTTCCTTTTTTATGAGTGGTGTATATTTCACGTTGTCGCTGCCGGGGATGAAGTTAACTCTTTCTGTCCAACTCCTCCTGGTGCAATGATGTTGACGATCGCGGCTGTCCCAAAGGCAGAGAAAACAACAGTACTTTGTGAATCCACCTTGTAATCCACAAAGGATACCGATAACCTTAAGGTCGGCACAAACTTTCCAATCGTGCCTCTCATAGTTAAGGAACTTTAGTAGATTGTCCATGACTTCGTATGTTTCCTTGGTGTCAACGGCATGAGCAATTGGAATCGAAGGTTTCTCGTTGCCGTTGTGCAGTAAAATTGCTTTAAGGCTCTGCTTGTTGCTGTCGATGAAAAGACGCCACTCTCCTGGATCGTAAGAGTACCCGAGTTCACCAAATAATCCGGGAATGTCCTTACAAAAACAGATGTTGTCTTTTTTTGTGTAGTACCTTGCGTATGGTTCATGACGCTTCCTGTAGATTGTTGTCACCACACCAGGAGCCAAGAAACCGAACTGTTGCATGCGCGATGCATGCAACTCTGCATCTTCCTTGGAGAGTTTCAATTCTCTAACCCAATCGTTCAGTTCTGCTTGGGAACATAAGCGTTGACCTCCATGCAATGTATATGTTGACTCGCATTCTGATGTGGTTTCTACTGTCTCCGGATCTGATGTTGGATGTATCGCCTCATTATTAGATGCCCATCTTGAAACGGACGGTTGCGGGTCCACTGGTTCTTCGGAAAATGGCACTGGAAAATTCACTGTTGAAACAGCAGCGTAAGTCCATCGTATATTTTTTCCCACGCCTGTTTTTTTGCTAAGACAGAAGTAGCAATCTGTTACATGGCAAAGCGGAGCTCTCCAAAGCATTGGCATGATGATTCTCGGCTGTCGTCTGAAAGAATTTCAATAATAAGTTATATATGTTCTTGAATTTCGTAATCTACACTTACCTTGAGTCAGCTAGCTGTACGTAGCACCTTGGACATAGAGCACTTGGTGTCCACCGCTCATCTATGTTTGAGACCTTTAAATTGAAGCTCTCTTCAAATGAATCTCTCAATTTAGGTGAAAAACAACGCTTGTTTTTTTCAGAAACGTATTCTCCGCACATGTAACAAAAATTACTTGGATTGGTATTGCATTCAAATCCTCGCGAACGTTTGCTCATTTTAACTATCGCGTTCGTCGACACTTGTTGAATGAGTAAAATCGATCAATGAAGACCTATTTATACTGTGTATTGTTTAGTATTTTACTGACAGGTACTTATAAATGGGTGTATATTTTTTTACGGTGGCTACATACCTGTTTCACCATGTGTGAGTCTTAAATTTTCCGAATAATGACCACCCTTAAATGTGGGTTGCATTTCTGTAAAAAAATCATACAGGTAGCCAACGGAAAACCCAAATAATTAAAAAAGTCCCCTTTCCTTTTTTCCTTTTAATTGTTCACGCACATTTATTAGCGTTTATTACTTTGCTTACGCAATCATAAAAATTAAATAACCCTTTGTTTATTCCGTTTTGTTAATTCTGAGAATCAAAAAAAAAGAAAAAACCTTACCATAGACAAAGTTGTGCATATGTCGAGCAAATTTTTGAAATTCATACCTTTACTTAATTGCGAATAAAAGCGAAACGCGTGCATCGATTTTCATGATCTTTGTCTCATTTTGCTCATAGGTTATGTGACTTTACGTAAAAGTAATAAGATTTGACATTTTTTTCATTTTGGATTTTTTATGGATTTAAAAAAAAAAAAAAATTAAATCTTTAGGCAAAAAATAGGGGTTTTCCTTTATATATTCATTTTTAACTTGGAAACTGTTGCTTGTATAGGAAAACAATTTATGAACAGATTAAGGGAATTGTAATTTGAAATTTTTTAAAATTTAATTCAATTAAATCGGGCTAGTGGTTCCCGAGTTATGCCGGACGAAACAAATTAACCAAAAAAAAAATTTTTAAAATTTAAAAAAAAAATAAAAAAAAACCAAACGAAAAAAAAAAATTTTATTGCGTTTTTCGAGCTCAAGTCAAGGTTATCTACACAGAAAAAATTATCGCATCCCGAGTACATTTTGACTGTTGACTAGTGTAATCTGTGATCACTATATTCGGGTTAAAAATAAAAAAGTCATTCTGAAAACTTAAAAGCGTCATATCTCTGCAAATATAGCCCTAGGACAAAATGGATAATAATCTGTAATCACTATATTCGAGTCAAAAATATAAAATCCGTTTTCAAAACTTAAAAGCGTCATAGCTCCTTAAATATAGCCCCTAGGACAAAATGGACAATAATCTGTGATCACTATATTCGGATTAAAAATAAAAAAGTCATTCTGAAAACTTAAAAGCGTCATAGCTCCTTAAGTATAGACCCTTGGACAAAATAGACAATAGTCTGAGATCACTATATTCGGGTTAAAAATATGAAATTCAATTGGAAGACTTAAAAGCGTCATATCTCCTTAAATATAGCCCCTAGGAGAATTTGATCTTGGATCTGCGGATTCAATGATTTTTGGGCATAAATATAGCCTCTAGGACAAAATGGACTATAATCTGTGATCACTATATTCGGGTTAAAAATAAAAAGTCATTCTGAAAACTTAAAAGCGTCATAGCTCCTTAAATATAGCCCCTAGGACAAAATGGAGAATAATCTGTGATCACTATATTTGAGTTAAAAATATAAAAGACATTCTGAAAACTTAAAAGCGTCATAGGTCCTTAAATATAGCCCCTAGGACAAAATGGACAATAATCTGTGATCACTCCTGGTGAATCGAGAAAAAAAGGCCGCCGCTGTCATTTGTTACTGCAGTTATAATTTTGTCAATGGCCACTTGTTGCTTTGCATTTAATAGAGTTTTTTTGTTGCGACAAACAAATGCAAGTCTTCAACATTGAATTGCCGTTCTTTTAGCAAATCTCGATTAGTAATGTCAATGGTAGAACGTTCAGGCTCTACCATTCCAAGTTGATTAACAGTTTTGTTGCTGATGGCTAGGCATATGTCTTAAATTTTTATCAGCGTATCGTTGAAAATGTTAATCGCAAATGATATAGAATCGTAACGATGCGATAATGATGCAAAATGTCCACACTCATATCCTCTTTGAATTTTCCCCACAGGTTTTTTGGGTTAGATGGCGAGCAAGTTCTTAATAGTATCGCAAACAAAGTTCGTATCTGGAGAGGATGACAGAAGCATACATTAATGTGGTCTCCCAGTTTCTGACACGCCTCTCTCAATGGCTCTTAAATTTGAAACTGAAGTGGGTCCTCTTACGTTAACTAATAACATTCTCAAATAATAGCATTCTGCGTTATTTGGGTGTACGGTATAAACACGGCCCAATGCATATGAAGTGTAAACATTTTGATACCCATCTACTGAAACACCTTGCTTGGTTCGAGTATGAGGAGACGCGCCAATTTTTCATACCATGACCTCTTATATTCAAGAACCAAACCCTTACCTGAACGTAGTGGCAGAAAAAAATCGGCACGTGTTACTTTATAATATTGTTGTTTGGGTGGAGCCGCGTCCCTTTTTGAGCGGTGTCATGCCCATTTTTCGTATCTTCCCCTATTATAGCCAGAAAACATCCCCTTTCCACAGGCTAGATTACGTTACGTGTTTTGTGGTATTTTTTTGTGATAATTTTAATATATAGTTGGTGTGGGCAGTCTCACGTCCATTGTATAGTCCATTCAGAAACTATCCTCTGGTCAAAAGTTAGTCACAATACAATTTTCAAGAGAATCCGCACTTCGGAACATGTTTTATGATAGTTTTAAAATATTGTTTGTGTGGGCGGTGCCACGCCTCTTTTTCGTATTATGAACTAGTATATCCTGGAACCATCCCTTGCCCAGAAGTTAGCTGCAGTAAAATTATCGAGCGAATCCACCCATCGGTATGCCTGTTGTGATAGTTTTATAATATTTTTTGTGTGGGAGGTACTACCCCCTTTGTCTTATCATGACCTAGAAAATTCTCGAAACATCATAGACATAAAGTGCGATTAAAACGCTCAACAATTGACGCCTTCATTGTACTAGGGTCCGCCAAATAATTTTTTTTGAAAATGCTATAAAAAAACTACTGAATATTTTCTAAAATTTCTTTTTTTATTTGAAAGTACAATCCTTCCGTTTAATAATGGAAAATAATTTCATTCAAATGGCTGCATCGGCTGGCCATGCAGTAGCCTACACGATCGGTCCAATTTTTAAGCACATTATCGATTGGGTCCGCCAAATAACTTTTTTTTTTAAATGCTATAAAAAACTACTGAATATTTTCTCAAATTTTTTTTATTTGTAAGTACAATCCTTCCGGTTAATAATGGAAAATAATTTCATTTAAATGGCTGCCTCGGCTGACCATGCAGTAGCCTACACGGTCGGTCTAATTTTTAAGCACATTATCAATTATGTGCAGCTGTATTTCACCAATGGCTTCACGAATATAGTCATTTAAAGCGTCAATTGTCTCTGGCTTGTCGGCGTAACACTTATCTTTGAGTGCACCCCACAAATAATAGTCCAACGTTTGAATAGTTGAAAAAAAACGTTAGATGGCGGACCCTTTATATGTGGAATAGTGATTAATTGTATACTTTTCCATTAGTCGTTTAAAATCGTTATTAAAAAAGCTTCGCCCCAAATTCAATATTTTTTGAAATGCAGTGGAAACATCAGAAGCATTTATTGTTTTAGTGGGTCTACCACGTATATTTTGAAAAGTTGTCTATAAATGTTAGCAAATATTTGAAACCTTTATTGAATTTCAGCACTCTAGGTGTCATAGAACTGACAATATTCAATAATAGGTTTTAACTTCGTATGGGAGGTGCCACGCCAACTTTTCCAATACCGCCCATTTTTGGCACAACTGTGCAGACTAACAATTAGTGAACGTTCACAAAATTCAAGACTCTAGCTGCAGCAGTACTCCGAATATGCTAATTTATAAAAAAAAAGAATAAAACCCAAATTTGTGCGGGAGGCGCCACGCCCACTGAAAATATGAAAAATTTATATAGCCTATTTTCACCACCGGTTAAGCATGAACATAATGTGAAAATATCAAGAAGAACGGTCAATTAGTTTAGGCTAATTTTTGATGATTTTTCACTGTAATTCTGGTTGATTTTGTAAAAAATAAATCAAAAAAATTCAAGCTCACACAGTCGCTTCAAAATTAAACAAAATGGACTGGTGTAATCATTTCGGAAATCAAAATAAAATAATTAAAATTGCAAAAACTATAAAAAATCTAACCACAACATCTCAATATCTATATATACAAAAGAGAGTGGCGTTAGTTACTACGCTTATAACTCAAGAACGCATGGACCGATTTTGATGATTCGCACCAATTCGGATTGGTCGCCGTCCAAACAAGAAGAATACCTAAGAAAATTCCCGAAATATCCCCGATTTGTATGGAGTGATTTTACGACGCCATCTTCATGATAGATGACGTGTACGTTTGTACGTTCACTGGAGAATCGCCTGGATTGCATTCTTTGCTTCATGGTGAAAGATCAGAATCACTTCATCTACTATCGAACACTCAGAAATATAACGGATTCTTACAAATGACTTTATTTGGAGCAGATATTATTGACAAACGCGGATTCAATCCGACATTCAAAGTAATCCTTCCTTTTCATGCCCAAAAATCATTGAATCCGCAGATCCAAGGCCAAATTCTCCATCGTATTGGATGCTACCGCATGGGTAATTCGGAAAATCATCTCGATCAGCGCCAAACAATCAATATGGCAATGAAAAGAGGAATTCTTCGAGACCTGCAGCAGCTACTTCATGAACATCATGCATTTGTTCGGTTATTCAGAACTGCGTTGAATCACATGCCAAGTGATGACTATAAACTCTTGATCAGAGCGGATAAACAACCTACTGTAACACACTAACGCCAATCACACATCGTTCATACGATGCACTGCAATGTTCACTGATGTTTTGGCAAGTAGATGATGGCTATCAACATCCAGATGATAAATCTGTATATGGCGGTAGAACAATCACACTTAAAGTGAAAGGAAATGATTTCGTTGTTGACAACTCTTGGGTTGTTCAGTATTCGCCACTTCTTTGCAAAACATTGAAGGCGCATTATAACGTGGAGTATTGCAATTCAGTGAAGTCCATCAGCCAATTGGTTCGAACGATTGATTGAGTGAAAGAGAAAAAATAGTGGCAATGAACAATGATGCGGATGAAGGTTGGTTCAGTTGTCATCATGCTTAGCATTCTCAATCAATCAAAATTATACAACGGAACGCGTTCAGCGGTCACAAAACTCATGAGCAATGTGATTTACGAAATAATACTAAAAGGAAAGTTCAAAGGTGAGGAAGTTCTCATTCCGAGAATGCTAATGATCCCAACCGATATGCCATTTGAGTTTAAGCGATTCCAATTTCCATTTCGTCTCGCATTCGCCATGACAATCAATAAGTCACAATGCCAATCAAAAGGAGTGTTTTTAGCCTCAATCTGGAGAATGAATGTTTTTTGCAACTCCAATGAGGGGAAATACAATTCAAAATCAACACGACCGTAACCCGATCTTCCAGTAAATATTTCAAAACAAAGAATAATTTGCAATGGGCCACAGACTTTCTGCAAATTGAAATGACGTAGGACAACTGTGAAACGAAGTTTCCCGGGTCCCCTATAATGAATAACACTAACATTCTCTTAATTATGCATATACTCATGTAATAGTTCATATACTATTCTTATTTTTATGTTTTTGTTTTTTTTTTAATAAATATGAATTACCGATCATTTTAAATATTATCGTGTACCCGTAACAATAAAGCATTAAATCTCTCAATCAATACTTTTCTAGGCAGAACGAAGTCCGCCGGGTCAGCTAGTTATAATATAAAAGAAATTAAAATTAGCTTCAAAATGAGGTATAACACATTAAAATCTGTAAAGTCTTTCAGGAGTTACAGGGTTTTCACTGTTGAATTGGTCATAACTCGTGAAAAAAAATTTCAATTTTTTTTTTCAAATATACATGTACAATATCTTTTTAAGAAGAATACATACACAAACTTTCAAAACAATCATAGACTATATATTTAAAACACTAGCACTGGGCGGGAGGGGCGTGGCAAAACTGGACATGGATTGCATTCTACAGAGGCTCGATTTTCGTAAAAGTTTCGTACAGGAAAAAATATTTTTTTTAATATAGTCAAACCAAATCAAAAACAAGTAAGGAAAGGCTAAAGTCGGGCGAGGCCGACTATATAATACCCTACACCACTCCCTGCGTATGTACCTCGCTTTGATTACTAAACCCATTTGTTTCATGGGAGCAATTTTATGTAGTTCATATAAATTATACAGTATAAATTTTACTATAAATTCATCTTTAGTCATATTTAACGAATATGGTTAATAATATGGTAATTGATCCAATTATCCGACAGACAAATACAAATTATGCAGTAGTAATAGGATGAATTGAACCGACATTTCAAAAGGGGGCCTATAACTACATTTTGGGCCTGGTCCAAAACATGGATCTATATATTTCTCATTCACGGTAGGTATTCCTGGTTGAAAAATACCATGATCTGCAAAATTTGATAAAGATCCGATGTAAGATGTAGTTTCTAGAGCTGTAATAGATCAGAATGGGGCCCCATTTGGGTTATACCAAAGTATGGACATGTGGGCATCTCCCAAACAAGTAACGAAAGGCTAAAGACGGACGGACTTTCTATCTCATTACAATTCAATTCGGTAAAAAAGATCGATCATACCCACTTTCAGCATAGGTGTTTCAAGTTAGATTATAAGATGTTGTGCCAAATTTAAAGAAAATCGGGTGCAAGATGTGGTTTCTAGAGCGGAGGGAGTGACATTTGTATGGGGGCTATATCTAAATCTGAACCGATCTTACCCAGTTTCAGCATAAGTGTTTCTAGTTCGATTATAAAATGTTGTGCCAAATTTAAAGAAAATCGGGTAAAATATGGTTTCTAAAGCGGAAAAAGTGAAATCGGGAGCGACATTATTGGGGCTATATCTAAATCTGAACCGATCTTACCCAATTTCTGCATAGGTGTTTCTAGTTGGATTATAAGATGTTGTGCCAATTTTAAAGAAAATCGGGTACAATATGTGGTTTCCAGAGCGGAAAATGTCAAATCGGGAGCGACATTTGTATGGGGGCTATATCTAAATCTGAACCGATCTTACCCAATTTTTGCATACGTGTTTCTAGTTGGATTATAAGATGTTCCGCAAAATTTAAAGAAAATCGGGTACAATATGTCGTTTCTAGAGCGGAAAATGTCAAATCGGGAGCGACATTTGTATGGGGGCTATATCTAAATCTGAACCGATCTTACCCAATTTTTGCATACGTGTTTCTAGTTGGATTATAAGATGTTCTGCAAAATTCAAAGAAAATCGGGTACAATATGTCGTTTCTAGAGCGGAAAATGTCAAATCGGGAGCGACATTTGTATGGGGGCTATATCTAAATCTGAACCGATCTTACCCAATTTTTGCACACGTGTTTCTAGTTGGATTATAAGATGTTCTGCAAAATTTAAAGAAAATCGGGTACAATATGTCGTTTCTAGAGCGGAAAATGTCAATCGGGAGCGACATTTGTATGGGGGCTATATCTAAATCTGAACCGATTTCCTCCAAATTCAATACCGATGGTCCTTGGCCAGAAAAAATAACTTCTGCCAAGTTTCATGACAATCGGACAACAATTGCGACCTGTAGATTGCGAACAAGCTTAGATGGACAGCAGACGGACGGACGAACGGACGGAAAGACGGACAGACAGACATCGTTAAATCGACTCAGCTGGTGATTCTAAGCCGATCGGTATACTTAAAGGTGGGTCTATCTCGATTATTTCTTTGTGTTACAAACATTTGGCGCGAAACTAACTTATAATACCCTAGACCACGAAGTGGTGTAGGGTATAACAAATATTGAAAAAAATATTTTATAAATAAATATCTATTTTTATTATTTAAAACCAAGCTTATAAGGCAAAGCTACTAATACGTTTACACTATATATATCGAAATAATACTTCAATGGAGCGCCCGGTAGTCGAGTTGGTAACGTTTTCGGCTATCAGCGTGGGGGTTGTGGGTTCGATTCCCACCAGAGGCTCTGGTCTGTCGCTGCAATAACTAGCTATAATGGTCTTAGTCACCCCGGCTCAATCCCTGGACCCTAAATTAGAATATAAATTTACTTTGTATTGTAATTCATAAAAAATATATAAATAAATAATACTTCAAAAAATAAATATTCTTATATTTATATTTTTAAAAAGCTTAAATACCATAAATATTGGTAAATAGTGGGTGTTACAGCTGGTTGTATTTCCATTCTATTTTAATTCCAAAAGTACAAATTATTAAAATTCATTATCTCACGTACATAGTGCAAAATAAAAATAACTTCATGATTCAACCAATTTTTGCTGTAAAAGTAAAAAATACGAATTTGGAAAAATCTTTTTATTTTGAGTGTCTATGCAGTCAGACGAATGTATTCAGCGAATTCCATGATTCTGGCTGCGGTCATTTGGTTGGTACAATTTTCATACCTTTTTTCCATTTTACCCCTTTAGAGTACGACTTTCCAAAAGCTCTTTATTTATACTTGTCTGCGAAAATATAGGAATGTACACGTCGAATTCATCTTTATAGCAGTAGCCGTTTAGTTGGTGCCATTTTTATACCTCTTTTCCCATTGTATCCCTTGAAAATACGAATTTGGAAAAACAATTTATTTTTCGTGTCTACGGAGTCAGAAGAATGTATGATCCGAATTTCATGACTTTAGATCTAGTCATTTGGTTGGTAAACTTTTTATCCCCTTTTTCCATTTTAACCCCAAAAAGTACAAATTTCGAAAAATCCCTAGATTTTAGGTGTCTATGCAATCAGAGGAATGTATACAGCGAATTCCATGATTCTAGCTGCAGCCATTTGGTTGGTACCATTTTTATCCCCTTTTACCGCTTTAAAAGTACAACACTCTAAAATCTATTTAGAATGTTGTACTTTGTACGTGTTTACGCAATTAGAGGGATGTACACACCGAATTTAATTTCGTTGAGTCCCTTGAAAGTACAAATTTGAAAGAAAAATATTTTTTAAGTCTACGCAGTCAGAGGAATGTATACTGCGAATTTCATGACTCTAGCTGTGGTCATTTGGTTGGTACTATTTTTATCCCCTTTTTTCACTGTAGCCCTAAAAAGTCCGAATTTCGATAAATCGTCCGTATATATTACGTGTATATGCAATCGGAGCAATTTCTTTATTCTAGGTGCAGCCGTTTAGTTGGTACCATTTTTATCCCTCTATTCCCATTTTACCCCTTAAAAGTACGTATTTGGAAAAAATACTTTTATATTATGTATCTACTCAATTAGAGCTGGTGTTTCTAGCTGCTGTCGTTTAATAAGTACCATTTTTATCCCTTTTTGCCCCATTTCACCCCTACGAATAAAAATCACTTTTAGGTGCACGTTTTTGTTATAGGGGGAATGCGTATACCCACTATCAAATAAGTAATACAAACAAACATATTGAAAAAATATGCTTAAATACTCTAAACTATTAGGGGTTATTATGGGTATTTTTAGTCCTTGTGAGGGAAAATGTTTTCCCTTTGGGCCGATTTCGCCCAGTTTCAATCCCAACCGATCTACGACTATAAGACGCATTTGTTTATTATTTGGACATCCTAGCTCCTTTCGTTTAGATGATAGAGTGATTTCAACTGACGGACATGGCTAGATCGTCTTAGAATTTTATGACTATCAGGAATATATATCAGGAATATATATACAAAGTGAGTACACCCCGATCCTGGTGGTGGAGGGTATATACTGAGCACGAAAGAAACAATATAAACCGAAATTTTGATTTTTCGGTATGTGGTTTTTGTCTGAAGAAGCGGGTGGGGTTCAGTTAGTTAACTATAATTATATTGCTAAATATATGAATATATATATGTTGTGTTAGAGCATTTTTGTATAATGATTAGTTCGGTAACAAACAAGTAAAAAGACGTTAAGTTCGGCCGGGCCGAATCGTATATACCCTCCACCACGGAGTGCATCCATTGCCGGTAGATTAGTAGCTGTCGACTTTACATAATACGGGACCATATTATGAAAATTGTGATATTTTTATGTACATTACTATTTTTGTTTATTATTTCAAACTAGAAGACATACTTATGCGCACTGATTTAATTAAATTGCATTGCTTCATTATAATAATTATAATAGACCATTACTATATATATATGTAATACTGCAATTGTAATCAAAAAGTGAACATAGGCAGCAATCTTCAAAAAAGTGCCCTAAATATTAGGTTATTGTCAGGCATTTGCAATTTCTTGATTCAGCTACAGACAAACTGAGTGAAAAGTACAAATTTTAAAAATTCGTTATGTTTCGGGACCACATTGGAATGTACACATCTAATTTCATGATTCTAGGTACATCCGTTTGCTAGATACCAGTTTCATTTTTTTCCTTTTGATCCTAAATTGGGAGAAATGATCAGAATTTGCGAGTCTACGAAGACAGACAGAGTGTAAACACTGAATTTCATGTTTCTAAATACAGCCGTTTGCTTGGTACCAATTTCAACCCGTTTAATCCTAAAGGTACGAATATCGAAATACCTCTTTATTTTTCGCATATCTACACCGATTTTCACTATTCTAACCGCATCCGTTTGTTTGGTACCCATTCGCCCCATTTTCCGGCTAAGAGTACAAATTTCGAAAAAATCCTTTTTATTTTGCATCTTCACAGTCAGAAGTACACCATTACCATTTTTATCCCTCTTTTCCAGTTGTATCCATTAAAAGTACGAATTTTGAAAAATCCCTCTATTTTACGTATCTATGTAATTAGAGAGAGGTACATTCCAAAGTTCATGTTTCTAACTGTTATCGTATCACTGGTACTATTTTTATACCTTTTTGTCCCATTTCGGCCGCTAAAACGTGTATTTACTTTTTTGTGCTTTTACGCTGCAAGAGGTATGTACGCAACAAATTTCAAGTGCATATAAAGCAGAAATTAAAAAAAATTGCTTAAATATTAGGTAGTACTTTCAGTCCTTATTAGTGAAATTTTTCCCCTCTGGGCCGATTTCGACCACTTTCAATCCGATGAATATTTTAAGGTGTTACAAACGGTGGAGGGTATAAAAAGGTAACTAGAAATATAATATTTTTGAAAAGAAAGACACCACATTATACGTCTTCCGTTTTGAAGCTCCCAGTAAGTCTAGGATTGAATACCTAGTGTCATTTTAAAGCTTATAATGTCTTCTTTGCAACAAAATTTTACATATGTATTATTTGTTATGAGTATATGACCTTTAGTTAAGTATCATTTGAAAAAGAATTAATAATAATTCAAGCTCAATGTCTGATGTTTTTTTCTTTGAATTTTGTTTTATTTATTCAATATTTCGTCCCTCGTTGAGAAACATCTTCAGGAATTATATTTTAATCTACGATCTATGACCCGATAGTCGTGTTTTCAGTTTATTTTATGTTGTCCCGATGTTTATTTGGCTGCAGTTAGATGCTTCGTTGCCCTTGCATTTCATCTGATATATTATATCGGATTTGTCCATATCGTCAATAAGTGATTTCGTGTTCGAAAATAATTTTTGTAGCGTATTGCTAGTTTTTGGTGCTATTCTGTAGATGGTATTGTCTATGCAGTTGGCTTTGTCAAGTCTTTCCGAAAGTTTTGGTATATATGTTACCGATTTATATAACAACGGAACAATTATTTTGTTTTCTTTGGGAAACTATTCTGTTGTAGAATTTTCTTGATTTTTCTCTTGTTTTCGCTTGTTGTCAGGACTCTGTTTATGAAGTTTTTGGCAGTGTTGAAAGGCATTCTTTTTGGGTGGTTAGAATGAAAGTTTAACAATCTGTCTGAAGCTGTTGGTTTTTGTTTGCTGTTTGTTTCTTCTTATTATATGTGTATCTAAGTATGGAAGTCTGTCATTTATTTCCTTTTCTATTGTAAATTTGATGTTTTGGTTGAAGCTATTGAATTTCGTTAGAATATCGTTTATTGCATTGGTTTTTACTATCCCAAAAAGGTCGTCCACATATTTAGTTAAGATCTTAGGCCTAATATCACAGATCGCTAGACATCTATCCAATAGCTCATCCATTAATATATCGGCTACTATTGGAGATGCTGAAGATTCTATTGGCAAACCTTTCTTTTGCTGGTAAAATCTGTCTTTATATCTAAAATACCGATTGTCCTGTATGCAAAATTTTAATATTTTTAGGAAAAGGCCCTTCGTCATAGTTGTAAATTGTTGAATTATCGTCCATTTTTGGTCAATGATTTTTATTGCACAATCAACCGGGATACTAGGAAAGAGTGGCACATGGTCTCATCATCATCATCAATAATAATATTTTGTATTTTCTCTTTGAAATGGACAGCATTTTTCACGTTATAGTTGGATGTCTCCGTGAGTTTATTTAAAATATAAGTGATATATTTGCATAAACTACTCGATGGTGCGTTAATAGAAGAATAAATTGGGCGTAGTGGGTAGTCATTCTTATGAATTTTAGGTAGACCGTAAATCCTTGGGGCCACTGCTGTGTTGAATAATTCATTCACCAAATCGTTATCTTTTCTTGCGTTTGTGTTGGGTCCTTAGTAAGTCTTTTATGTGTCATTATGCCGTTGACTAATTTCTGCATGCGTTCTTCATAATCCGATTTTCCATTGCTACTGTAACGTTACCTTTGTCTGCATCTAAAATGAGTACGTTTTTGTTTTTACGAAGAAATTGTTGGGTTCGCTCCACTGTTCTTATCGTATATTTCTCTCTATCCGTTAGTCGGTGTTTGTTGATGTGATTCTCTATCATTGCTGGGAGTTTGTTTCTATTTACCTCTTGCTCTTCTTGATTGTTTATTGTCTTTATACATTCTTCTCCATCTGCTATGTATCGTAGTAAAGGAAAATTAGATTTTGTGTAGGGTAGTGCGATTTTTTTCCCATGAGAGAGCAGCCACTCCACATCTGCGGGTATATACATATTTGTCTTGTTTACAAACCAATTTTTATTATGTTTGATGTCCAATTCTCTCATCTGTAGATCCTTCAAAGCTTGAAATTTCTTCTTTTGTTTCGTCTTAATTACTTACTTGGTTTTCCTCTCGATGATATTTTCACTGTTAAACAATTTCGTCGCTTCTTCTTTTGTTATTGTATCACGTATTAATGCGTCCATTTTCTTGACGTTCTCTGTGTTTCGTTTCCTTGTTTCATGTTTTTGTTTTATTAAGATGTTTAGAATTTTGTTATGAAAGTTGTTGATGTACGAAGTCAGTGTTTTCTGTAATTTGACAGGTACTGCTTCCTTAGTGTCGAAAATGTTGTTGATGTTTTTTGTACACCTTTTTATGAACTTTATTAAGAAAACTATGGTAGATCTAGTGTTCAGTTGTTTGTTTCTCTCCATTCTATATTTGTTTATATGTTTTCCAATGTTCTTGTGTTTTTCTTTTAGTTGTGTGTACACCATTTTGATAATTACGGCGTGCTCTCCGTCTATTATACATGTATTAATTGTTATGAGTATACGTCCTTTAGTTAAGTATCATTTGAAACAAATTTTTAATAATAATTTAAGCTCAAGGTCTGATGTTTTTTCTTTGAATTTTGTTTAATTTATTCAATATTTCATCCCTCGTTGAGAAACATCTTCAGGAATTCTATTACACAAAAAACTATGAAAAACATACAAACAATAATTTCACCTCATCAAAATACGTATGATCATAAACTTACGAAATTTTTTACAACAAAAAAAACAATTAAACAAAACTCGTCTGTTCGCGTCAACGTCATCTATGTAGTGTACAAATATTTTTTTGGAAGTAATACTTCCTACAACACAATCCTCAGATCAAATCAATTCTGATATAATCTGATTTGAAGACAGATGGAATAGAAGACGATGGGAGCCATGTAATTGCTAGCTAACAGTCGGGTTTAGGGGGGTTCGTGTCTCCTCTTATCTGTCTCTGTTCTACTACAAAGTACTTTTTATATAGACTCCCGAAAATTAATAAGTTATATTTTAGTTATATGGACCAGGATAAACATAGATATCAAATACAAAAAAACCCCTCTATGCTTACCAAAAAGAATGAGAAAAAATATACAAAGGTATTGATCATTAATTACCTAAAGTTAATCTCGAGATGTATTGAGATTCACGCCTCATAACCCACACCTGCCTTTTCCTATTGGCGTATTAAGTGGTTGTTCATAGGAACCCGTAATTTAACAAACCCTTACTCATCAATCCATACGGGGAAACTTGTGATTTAATTTAGCATTTCATATTCAAAGAAGTTCTAACTTTTATTTCAAATGTTAAACATAATTTCGAACATATCGTTCGTATCGAAAATATAGCTTAAGTACTATGAAAAGAATAAAGAACTAGAAAGATATATTTACATGAGATTTTTTTAATTCACTAATAATTACTTCACTAATGGGATCATTTTTTACTCCCTAACTCTAAATAAAAAATTGTACCAATGAAATTTAACTAGTTAATTGATGTACGTGACACATTTTAATTACGACTATTAGGATGTCGAATTAAACCTATTATTAATTTCATGTAACGATTTTAAATCGAATTATGGGTATATAAAATAGTAAATAAATGTAAATAGAAAACAATGAAAAAAAACTGGAGAATGGATATCGGACAGACAGATCAAGGGAGCAAAAATCACACAAGGAAGGAAAGAGATAGAAATAAACTAAAACATACGCAAAATGAGCACGTATAATCTCTCCTCTTTCTTCACATTAATTGTTACTCCCCGAATGCCCCCCTTCGATCCCCATGGGTATATGCAAGAATTGTATGTACTTATGTTAATCTATTACAATGGTTGTTTACTCACCAATCATTACTCCAGAGCGATGAGGCCTCAGCGATCAGTTGCGGTGATGGTTGTTACACCATTTGTGTGATGACGTAGAAGATGAGGAAGAAACAAATTCTTGCATATACGTAATACAGTGCTGAAGTTTCGATTATGATCACTTATTACTCATTGAGAAAAAAAAATTACTTAAAAAATATGGTTTCAGATATGGAAAAAAATTATATCATAATGTAAACTTCTCTTGAAAGACAGGAAATTTTAGCTATGTTTAATTTTTTTGTAACTCGTATCCCCAACTAATTCAATATGTCATGGGTAACTTAAGTTGAATTAGTGGACGTTGTGATGGTCCACCATTGAATTTATAAAAGTGACATTGGTACAGGTTACTATTCCTTAGGCTTTTGAGGAGATTTTTAACTGGAAGTAGATCGATGGATTTAACTTGTGCAATTAGATCTGGCCTTCTTCAAGTTTATTGGAGTGTACTATCAGCTTAAAGGCCTGTTTCTCCTTCCTTGAACATTGCCAGACTAATTTTTGTCTGCCGTGGTAGATTCGGTTGCGAGTTGGTAGAATTGATGCCTTATTCTTTTCTTTTTAATTTGATTGAATGGTATTTTCTATTAAAGCAATTTTTATAGGTTCCCTTTAGTCCTTGCTTCAGGAAACACGTTGTTTGTGGTTTTACTATGACCTGGGGCTTATAACCTCTAAACACACATGCAGGAACATTTGGTGATCAATGAAAGACCTAACGAAAAGTATAGTCATTTAAAGTCGTCTTCTTAATTTTGAAGTCAAGTGGTTTCTTACCCCAAATGTTACCATGCCATGGTAAATCACAAGAAAAAATGTGATTTTCACAGTTTCACCGGGAATGTATGACTTAAAGCATAGCATACGTCGAGAACTTAGACTTTATTTCACCTTTTTTTTTTTAAACGACACATTGCAATTATATATATTTTTTAATTTGCGTAAAGTTTACCTTTTTTATATGTACGTATTTGCCTTGTTAAAAAAAGATAATTTTCGATTTGAATGCACTTATGATGATATTACTTTTTTTAGATTTTTCAGAGTGAATTTTATGATGTACACTGGTTAAGGTAATAGGCAGAAAGGAAGTTTATAAAATTAGTTCTTAACTTGAAAGGTAGGTAGGAGGAAGAACAATAAAATAATGACATGTCTGTGTTTGAAACCAAATGATCTTGTGCGTGACAGATTACCCATTTTCGTTATTTGAGTTAACTCTTTTCATTCTCAAATGTTTATAAACATCAGATGTTGATATACATTAAGTGTGAGAAACAAGTATAGAAACAGTCAAATTCTGTGAGGGCGTATAAAGAAAAAATTGTAACAAAGTAAATGGATCACTCAAGGAAAAATGTTCGTGTTTGACATCGTTTATTACAAAACTGGATAATATTGCTCCATGGAGCGTAATATTAGCCTGAAAAGAACGGTGTAATTGTTATGAATCTTTTCTAATTCTTATCGAAATACTTTCTGGTGAAATATACAGATATAGATGCATACGTATGTTTTATGTTGTATTCTAAATTCGGATGTCTTTTGAGTGAAAAGTACCAACAGTCTTGCCATTTAAATCTTCCAGTACATAATAATGACTGCCTACTTTTTCCTTAATCTTCGCCTTTACAAACAATGGGGCTAATTTAGCATTAAAACGTTTCTCGAAATTACTCTGCACAAAGTTTCGTCGTAGAACTTCCTGGCCGATATTAAAGGTTTGAGGTCTGGCGCGTAAGTTATACTGATGTTGATTTTGTTCGTATGATCGTTTGATATGTTTCTGCAAGTCTTTCCTAATCAATTGAAGAGTATCATCCCTACTTAATTTACATGAAGGTTCATCCAATAGTTTCAAATTTCGTAAAAGAGCATATGAAGACCCGTGATTTATCATATCAATCCCAAATACCGCGTGATAGGGTGATGTATTTATAGATTTGTGGTATGCATTTCTTAAGGCACAACTTATCGCACTCAGGTTGTCATCCCATCTTGTGTGATCGCCTTTCAGATATGCCCGAATACCTGCTATTATGGATCTATTTACACGCTCGGATGCGTTTCATTGGGGCGAATAAAGAGCGGTATACAGGTGATTTATTCCTAAGGATGTAAAAAAGGCATTGAGGTCATTAGCCTTAAATTGTGACCCGTTATCACTAACAATCGTCTCGGGTATTCCATAACAGTGGAAAATCTGTCTTTCCAGAAAATCTCTTATTGCTGTAGTGGTAAATTTCCTTAATGGGTGAAGCCAGTGAAATTTCGTAAGATGGTCCAGTACAATTAGCAAACCAATATGACCTGACTTGCTTCTTGGATATGGGCCGAGAATGTCAATGTACATCCTTTGAAAAGGTCGTACCGATATGGCCTGCTTACCCATTTCGGGTCTCATTATAAAATTTGGGACCTTTGTAGTTTTACAAGTCAAGCAATTTCTAACGAAATCTCTCACATCACGCACTAGGCCGGGCCAGAAAAAGAATCGTTTTAACAGATATATAGTTTTTGACTCCCTCCATGAGAAGCTGTGGGTGAATTATGAAAACGAGATATTAAATCATTACGAAGGCCATAGGGAATCCAGAGTTTCCAACAGTTTTGTTCATTTTCTTCATCGCCATCGTAATGCTCCGAACGAATGTATATGAAACGATCTACCAGATTAACATCAGGATATTTCGCCTGGTTCTCAGAAATTTTCTTCCGCAAAATCTCATAGTCAGCTGCCTCGAAAAATGTAGAATTTAGGTAAATTTCAGGTCTAGTTAGTTCGACTGAGGAAATTTCATCGTAGTTAATTCTCGACAGAGCATCGGGAACGACATTGTCTCTACCCTTACGATGACTCACAGTGAACTTAAAGGCCTGTAATTTTAGCACCCATCGAGCCAATCTCCCACTCAAATACGGTTGCCTCATGAGCCAAACCAGACTTGAGTGGTCGGTTATAACCTCAAATTCCTGTAATTCTAGGTAACATCTGAACTTTTGGATTGCCTCTACAGCAGCGAGGCATTCACGCTCTGTAACGCTGTAGTTCCTTTGTGAGGAATTAAACTTCTTACTCATAAAGGCAATGGGGTTTTCTATACCATCCTTATCCAACTGAACTACCACAGCCCCAATCCCATAATCACTGGCATCGCAGTGCAAGTAGAATTTTTTCGTAAAATCAGGGTTAACAAGTACGGGAGAGGAACTTAGAAGTGATTTGATTTTCTCAAACGAAAGTTGAGCCTCTGCGGTCCAGGAAAAAATTTTCTTGCTGGCAAGAGTATCTGTTATTGGAAATACTACCGTTGAGAAGTTCTCAATAAATCTCCTGTACCAACCAGCTATACCTAAGAATCCTCGAACCTGTTTCAAATTCTTCGGAGTAGCCCAGTTTCGTATTGCACTAACCTTTTCAGGATCGGTGGTTATTCCACCATCGCCTATCACGTAACCAAGGTATTTTACCCGAGTTACGAAAATCGGCTCTTGGAAATGTTCAAGGTTAAATTTGCTTTCCGAAACTGCTCCGAAATTCGAACTAACACTGCCAAATGTAGGGTGAAGTCCTCCGACACGATAATAAGGTCATCGAGATACCCAAAGACGCACGTTCTAAGATCTGGAGGAATTATCTCATCCATTAACCTACACATTGTCTGAGGTGCATTACACAGTCCGAATGGCATGACCACAAACTGATAAAGTGGTCTACCAGGGACTGTGAATGCTGTTAATGGTTTAGAGCTATCAGCCAATTTGATCTGCCAATATGCATCCTTAAGATCCAATTTGGATATCAAGTTAGCCTTAGGAAGGCGAGCAAATATTCCTTCAATTAAAGGTAAAGGATAAGCATCCTTTATGGTGTCTGCGTTCACCTTTCGCGCATCTAGACAAAGTCGAACCTTATTTGGCTTTATAACCATTCGCATCGGGGAATTCCACGGAGAATTTGACGGTTCGATCACACCCAATGCCAACATTCGGTCAATCTCTGTGTACATCAGTTTCTCCACAGCTGAAGAAACCGGATAGAACCGTTGTTTTATAGGCCGGGTGTTACCAACGTCAATTTCATGTTCAATTAAACTAGTCCTACCTAAACCTTGTTTCTCGAAATTTGGAAATAACGAAATTATTGTATTAAGTTGTTGATGTTGACTAGTCGTTAAGGGATAAAAATGGTCATCAGATTCAACAATAGATTATTTATTAATTTCAGATATCTTTGTAGATTCTGCTGATATGGGACATAAGCTCAGAACGGATCGATCGAATATGTCAACTGATTCAATACAATTTGGAATCAATCCAAAACACTTCCAAAAGTCAATACCCAAAATTAAACGCTGCGATATTGTGGGAATAATAAAGATATTCAAAGGACGAGTTTTTTCTTTAAAGGATACATTGGCGGAAAGCCAACCTGTTGTTGTTTTCCATCTGCAGTTTTAACATGGGATTTACATTTCGAAAAGTTAGAATAACTAGAAAAATCTTCTTGAGCCAAATCAGCGCCTATACAACTAATACTTGCTCCGGTATCTAGGAGACCATATTCGGAAAAATTTAGAAAGGTTACCTTCGCATAGTACCGTTGGTCATTGGAACAATTTACAATGACAGATATCAATAGTTTTGAGCAAAGTTTGCGAATCTTGTAATATCGTCTTAATCGAATAGTAGCACGTTTCTGACGTCTTACAATCAATTCCTCAACGAAATGATCCCGAAAAATTTCATTTCGTTTTGCAACATAATTTTTCCATCTCCGATGGTATGGAACCCTGGGATAAATTATTTTGGAGTAGTCAGTCTCATAATTTTTCTGATTGTTATTATCCCGTTTTAAAATTGTAAACGCCCTGTTGTTAGAAATTGTTAACTCTGTGTTATTGTTCGCATCAAAGTCGTGGCTCTTGTCGTTGTCTGAGGAATTGGTTAAGTTATTTTCGAATGAATTGGATGCTGGTTGTGCATTTTCAGTTTCAGTTATATGGGATCTTTCGGCGGAAACTGGCCTTTGTAGTTTTTTGATCTACGTGACAAACAGTTCTGACATTGCGGTTTGTATGTATTCTTCGCACCGCATCCATAGCAGAAGATGGATTTGTCACGGAGACAATCCTCCCAGTGATGACCTGGTTGATCGCAGTTCCAACAACAAGGAATATTTCCTAGCTGAAGAACAGCATCTACAGATACTTCAATTCCCTCATTGGAATCTGAATTTACATGGTCATCCGAATGAATTTCGGAAATTTGTCTTCGAGAAGCAAATGCGGTAGAGTTTCGAGTTGTAAAACTACGACGCACATACTCCTCATTGAGAAAACTCTCACGCATTTGCACTAACTTTCTTAAATGTGCTATTGAATGCACCGGAACATACAGCAGATCCTGCCGTACATCAGTTCTCAAATTCCTAGTGATAATCACTATTAGCTCCATTTCGTCTATAGGAGTTGCAAGACGATCCATAATTGTTGAGATCGCCTCATAAAACATATCAAATGACTCTCCTGATCTCTGTTTGCGATTTCTAATCTCTTCGCGGATATCTGAAGTGGATTTGTAATCTTTGTATTGAAACTTAATTGCATCGCAAAAATCGTCCCAACTGACAACTGCAACCTGCTTACGGTATCTCCAGAACCAGTCGCGGGCTTTCCCCGAAAGTAAAATATTGAGATTTTTACAGATAATGGAAAAATCTCCATTGAAATGATCATCAGTTAAGGAACGAACCCTATACAAAAATTCTTCAACACTTAGTGATGTAGAGGCTCCATCGAACTTTAATCCCCAATTTTGAATTATGGAGGTAATTTTGTCTACATGGAAACTAGAAGAATTGGTAGATATATGACTAGAATTAGAAACATGTGCGGGTGATGTTTGAACACGATTTTGAGAATTATGGTTATAATTTTGATTGTTTGATGCCTGCCGATGAGGTAACGACGAAAAATTATACTGAGAATGATTCCCTGCAGAAACATTAGGAGTGATAATAAGATTTGTCAAAACTTTTACTACACTGGTCTCAATTAACCTGGCTATCTCTTTATAGTCAATATTTGACTGTTGAGTATTTTGAGAAAATGACTGATTAGGTTGTATATTTGAATTGGATTGGTTAGTGATAGAATTTGTGTGACTAGGAGTTGTCTGAGTTTGTGGGTCATATAAACTCGTATCTTGCTGTTCTTGAAATAGATTTTTATTCACACTTCTTGTATGATACTGTTTTGCCATAGCACCCCGGGGTTTGCCTTTAAATTTAGCCGGTTTATTTTGAAATTAAATTTTCTGTAAGTCGGACAATTCACAAGGATGCTGACAAACAGGACAAACATTAGAATTTGATAAACAGTGTTCTATACATTTTCTGTGAAATGCATGACTACATCCCACGATCAGTAAACACTCATCTCTATCTGTCATAGCAGCATTGCAAACATGACAAGTTGACAAAGGGCTAGTGTATATCGATTGTACTGAAGTTGCTGGCGAATTTAAATTCAATAAGTTCTGAGTCGGATTTTGAGCTGATGCTCGAGAATTCTGAGGTGAATATGCCAAAGACATTTTATTAAATAATTTTTAACGTGAACTCACGAAACAAGATTAAATAAATACAAGTTAAGCAGAAAGTATAATAATAAATGTTTCCGGTATGGAGAATTTGAGCTAAGGTGAGAAAAATAATAAATGATCAATACAGATTAAAACCCAGTCTATGGACGATCTAAGCAGATTCCAACCTCACACATCTTCATAACAAACCAGATATAGTTCAATAGTTTACCAGCGTGAACAGTCTAATTTTTATCGGATGTTAATTTGCAGGCGGCAAAAGAAACATTTTCCATTATAAAAAATAAGGTCTGATAGCCAAGTCACAAAACATGTAAGAAAGGAACTAGCAAAAATCAGCGATAATGTACTTAGAATTCTGCCATCAAGTCCTCAAACAGAGTCAAGGAATATCCAGAGGCTGATCGGTTAGAATACACGATATTACTCACTCAAGTATCTAAATTCCAGAAAAGCATTGACATTTATCACAATGAAAGAAGCAGACACCAGAAACACTGCACATTATGCTTAAAATGAACTCTATTATACTAAATACGGAACCAAAAATGACGTATACTTGGACACTTTTGGCCCCACGTTGGGCGCCATTTATTTATGTAGTGTACAAATATTTTTTTGGAAGTAATACTTCCTACAACACAATCCTCAGATCAAATCAATTCTGATATAATCTGATTTGAAGACAGATGGAATAGATGGGAGCCATGTAATTGCTAGCTAACAGTCGGGTTTAGGGGGGTTCGTGTCTCCTCTTATCTGTCTCTGTTCTACTACAAAGTACTTTTTATATAGACTCCCGAAAATTAATAAGTTATATTTTAGTTATATGGACCAGGATAAACATAGATATCAAATACAAAAAAACCCCTCTATGCTTACCAAAAAGAATGAGAAAAAATATACAAAGGTATTGATCATTAATTACCTAAAGTTAATCTCGAGATGTATTGAGATTCACGCCTCATAACCCACACCTGCCTTTTCCTATTGGCGTATTAAGTGGTTGTTCATAGGAACCCGTAATTTAACAAACCCTTACTCATCAATCCATACGGGGAAACTTATGATTTAATTTAGCATTTCATATTCAAAGAAGTTCTAACTTTTATTTCAAATGTTAAACATAATTTCGAACATATCGTTCGTATCGAAAATATAGCTTAAGTACTATGAAAAGAATAAAGAACTAGAAAGATATATTTACATGAGATTTTTTTAATTCACTAATAATTACTTCACTAATGGGATCATTTTTTACTCCCTAACTCTAAATAAAAAATTGTACCAATGAAATTTAACTAGTTAATTGATGTACGTGACACATTTTAATTACGACTATTAGGATGTCGAATTAAACCTATTATTAATTTCATGTAACGATTTTAAATCGAATTATGGGTATATAAAATAGTAAATAAATGTAAATAGAAAACAATGAAAAAAAACTGGAGAATGGATATCGGACAGACAGATCAAGGGAGCAAAAATCACACAAGGAAGGAAAGAGATAGAAATAAACTAAAACATACGCAAAATGAGCACGTATAATCTCTCCTCTTTCTTCACATTAATTGTTACTCCCCGAATGTCCCCCTTCGATCCCCATGGGTATATGCAAGAATTGTATGTACTTATGTTAATCTATTACAATGGTTGTTTACTCACCAATCATTACTCCAGAGCGATGAGGCCTCAGCGATCAGTTGCGGTGATGGTTGTTACACCATTTGTGTGATGACGTAGAAGATGAGGAAGAAACAAATTCTTGCATATACGTAATACAGTGCTGAAGTTTCGATTATGATCACTTATTACTCATTGAGAAAAAAATATTACTTAAAAAATATGGTTTCAGATATGGAAAAAAAAGTATATCATAATGTAAACTTCTCTTGAAAGACAGGAAATTTTAGCTATGTTTAATTTTTTTGTAACTCGTATCCCCAAGTAATTCAATATGTCCTGGGTAACTTTAAGTTGAATTAGTGGACGTTGTGATGGTCCACCATTGAATTTATAAAAGTGACATTGGTACAGGTTACTATTCCTTAGGCTTTTGAGGAGATTTTTAACTGGAAATTGATCTATGGATTTAACTTGTGCAATTAGATCTGGCCTTCTTCAAGTTTATTGGAGTGTACTATCAGCTTAAAGGCCTGTTTCTCCTTCCTTGAATATTGCCAGACTAATTTTTGTCTGCGTGGTAGATTCGGTTGCGAGTTGGTAGAATTGATGCCTTATTCTTTTCTTTTTAATTTGATTGAATGGTATTTTCTATTAAAGCAATTTTTATAGGTTCCCTTTAGTCCTTGCTTCAGGAAACACGTTGTTTGTGGTTTTACTATGACCTGGGGCGTAAATAGGTATGTCCCTAAGGCTTATAACCTCTAAACACACATGCAGGAACATTTGGTGATCAATGAAAGACCTAACGAAAAGTATAGTCATTTAAAGTCGTCTTCTTAATTTTGAAGTCAAGTGGTTTCTTACCCCAAATGTTACCATGCCATGGTAAATTACAAGAAAAAATTTGATTTTCTCAGTTTCACCGGGAATGTATGACTTAAAGCTTAGCATACGTCGAGAACTTAGACTTTATTTCACCTTTTTTTTTAAAAAACGACACATTGCAATTATATATATTTTTTTAATTTGCGTAAAGTTTACCTTTTTATATGTACGTATTTGCCTTGTTAATAAAAAGATAATTTTCGATTTGAATGCACTTATGATGATATTACTTTTTTTAGATTTTTCAGAGTGAATTTTATGATGTACACTGGTTAAGGTAATAGGCAGAAAGGAAGTTTATAAAATTAGTTCTTAACTTGAAAGGTAGGTAGGAGGAAGAACAATAAAATAATGACATGTCTGTGTTTGAAACCAATTAAGTGTGAGAAACAAGTATAGAAACAGTCAAATTCTGTGAGGGCGTATAAAGAAAAAATAGAAAAAATTGTAACAAAGTAAATGGATCACTCAAGGAAAAATGTTCGTGTTTGACATCGTTTATTACATCTATTCAACTAGTTAGCTATATTCTTATTCTCTTTTGTTTTGTTTGCACTTCCAATAATTAGTCTGTAGTTGTTGGCACATCGTTCAATATCGCTCTTGAGGTTCATCCGTTGCGTTAGTGATGTACAACATTTCTAATAGTAGTATCTTGCTGTAATTATTCTCTCTCTCCAATACTCTCACTCTCTCCAAATCGGGATAGTGTTGTTCTTTCGCACAGTGTTCCGCCAAGGCTGTTTTATGTGTTGAGTTTTTACCTGTTAATTTTATGTCCGATCTATGACCAGATAATCGTGTTTTTAGTTTATTTTTTTTATATATTATATTGGATTTGTGATCCAATTATCTGCATAAGCAGCCGCAGGTACATTAGCTTCTGGTGCATAAAGTATTGTAAAAGCGATAAACACAGCAAAAAATGCTAAACGACAGTTTAAAGAACGTTCACGACATAATAAATGTATGGACTCTGTATATATTAATATAAAATATAATTATAAACGGGTACAAAAATTTAATTCTGTCAACTGTGGACATTTGTGTCTAAAAATTTTAATGCAAGTCAAATAAAGAAATAATAAAACAGCATACATTTTGTTTTTTTTTTTACATTTGTATATTTATTTATTATCTATCCTTAAAAGTAGTTTATGTATTTTTCCATGCTTTATATAAGGTTACTTTCTATATATGTTTGTGTGCCACAAAATTTGAAATCAATTTTTGAAAGCTTTTTTCTCAACCAATTTTGCTCAAATTTTGCACACTTAATCATTTTCGATGACAATACAAGGAAATGGAAAAATTTGACCAATTGGACAAAGGGGTGTGGTACCTAACATACAAACCACAAATTAAAAATCTATTATTTCTGCTCCTGATAACGGTATTTAAACAAAATTTGGTACGTCGGTTTGGTGTGCATGTTGTAAGTGCTGCTGCAAATATGGGCGGGATTGTACAAAGGGGCGTGGTACCTCCCATACAAACCACAAATTAAAAATCTATTATTTCTGCTCCTGATAACGGTATTTGAACAAAATTTGGTACGTCGGTTTGGTGTGGATTTTTAAGTGCTGCTGCAAATATGGGCGGGATTGTACAAAGGGGCGTGGTACCTCCCATACAAACCACAAATTAAAAATCTATTATTTCTGCTCCTGATAACGGTATTTGAACAAAATTTGGTACGTCGGTTTGGTGTGCATTTTTTAAGTGCTGCTGCAAATATGAGCGGGAATGGACAAAGGGGCGTGGTACCTCCCATACAAACCACAAATTAAAAATCTATTATTTCTGCTCCTGATAACGCAGTAATTTTTCCTTCTACAAAAGATAACTAAAAAAGAATTTCTAGGCCCAATAGAATTCTGCTTGCATAAAGCATGGATTTGAAAAAATTTTTTTTTTGATTTATTAAATCTTGTTTTATTATATTTTCCATCTTTTTACTATCTATTCTATTTCAACCTCTTTTCATAAAATCCTTTTATATCAGTAACCTGTATGTAGGTTTTCTTAACCCTTCATTGCATCATTTAATTTCCTTAAAGTAAAAAATTTTTGGAGTTTTATTCTTGCTCCATGCTTAGCTATGATTGCAGAAATTAAATTTGTATCTATTCTAGAAGTTATGTAACATTGCGTATATGCAATATCATGCAGCAAATTAATGGAAATGTATTAATTTATATTTCTTACATTCACGACGTTTTATCGGTTCCAATGATCAAAATTTGAATGTAAAGACATTTTATGGTAGATAAAAATATTAATTCAAATTTAAGCAAACGGTTTTGAATTCATTCATGTTTATATTTGTAACTAGCTGACCCGACAGAAACTTTCCTGTCGCTATTTTAAAAACTTTAATTGAGAAATTTTGATAAGCTATTTCAAATGTTGAAACACAATTTAAATGAGAAAATTTTACTCCTAAGTGATCATTGTAAGCATCAAGGGTTGATGTCATAGATATTCATTTAAAGGATACGGCCATGACATTCAATTCGGAATACGCCACTGGAAAAATTAAAATGTGTGATGAATTCAGTATACTGCTAGAAATGTGTGCACGTTCGCTCACCTGGATCTTGAACAATGCTCGACCTCTCTTTCAACAATTTAGCTGCAATTCCCAATGATGGAAGTGCAAGTGTAATTTAACTCTGTGAGAGAGTCGTTGTCAAATCAAAATCTATGCGATCAAAGATGTATGTGTCATTGCAAAATAACAAGGTTTGAACTAATGATTGTGTGTAGCCAGAAGTTTTTTTATTTTGGAGAATTGCTGAAAATGAAGCCTGACGATATTTTGATTCAAAACCCAAATGATATTGTTCTGGAAACTGTAGTTTTGCTCTTAAAAATTAAAATATTGTAAGTGGATTGACATAAGTCAGGGCATAATGTCCAGTTTTTTTTGGCAGAGATAATCTTATAATTAGACTTCTGAAAGCACATGACGTCAATGGCGATGTCTGCTGAAAAAATGGACATCACAACGACAACTTTATTGGATAGAAATGTTTGTCCAAACGTATCGTAGCATATGGCGTAAGGAGAACAAGGATTTTACATCTTTATGTTTGTATGATCCTTTATTTTTTAATATCTTTCAAAATCAAACATATCCTCTGAACCTATCATAACTATGACCATATCCGATCTTTGAAATATTGCTCGTTGGAGTTTCGAAAACATGCACATTCATCGAAACCTGAGTACTTTTCGACAGGTGCAATTCCTGATGTAACAAGAAGCAATAGAATCGAAACATTCTGAGATAATTATTAGACCTTAGATTTTTGCATATTTCCCATATTTATTTATGCATATTATTTGGTGATTGTTCGTTTATTCTGCATGTTTCCGATATGTGATCGATTGGTTTATATTTGATCGATAAAATGATACAAAGGTTGGTTCCAATCGGATGAAAAATATGCAAAAATCCAAAATCAATATTCGCATTTGACGGAATCAAAACATTTAATCCCAATGAACGTCAACCTAATGCATTTCCCTGTTCATCTACTGATTGATACGAAGTATAACATGCTGGCATTACGGGATATCATTATGTCATTAAAACTGGTGAAGACGATGGTCGATCAGTTTATTGTAATGCGCTATCCGCTGTTAAGCATACACTTTTTCTATATTCCATATGTAGTGGGTTGGAAAGATGAAAGTAAAAAAAAAACGAAACAAAAATGAATGAAGAAAATATGTCGTTCCTATCCCCAGTTATGAAAAATGTGCATAAAACATTACGATTTTTTGCAGTTTGTCAGAATTTTCTTTACAATAACCTACATTTTCCGCTGAAAACTTTGCTGAGTCAAAACACAAATAATTTCGCATATTCATTGTCTGAATCGTGACATATAGTCTTGAGTTCACTCTAAAATGCGATTACCAACGAACATCATTTCATTTTTATTATATAGATAAGATATAATATAATCAGAAGAAAGGTAGTTCTTTAACTTGTATTTATCTACCCATGGGATCTAGTCGAACTTCGTTTTGGGGAATTGCAAACTTCGTGGATGCTTCCTCTAAATAAATAAACTATTTGACAAAACATATAAAATAGGTAAATATTTTACGGGTAAGATTTTTTGTCAATTTTGATGGTCTTCCGCGAGCTATTGATGTTTTCCCATTTTGCAAAGCGTTTCACCTACTTTAAAACGAAAATCCGCCAACAGTTCCTTGCTATTGTTGCATTTTTGTTTGTATAAAAGCCAAGCATTGACCAAGGCTGTATCTACCAAATGATAAAAAAGGCGCGTATACCATTTCTTAGATTTTATATTCTGATACAATGTTTGGACAATCGATGATTATTTTTCTTCTCAACTTTTTGTCGGATCTTTCAACGCTTAGTTCCGGATTTGTACCGCAAGAGTTTGACATCAAGCTAACAATCTTGTTGTCTCTCCAAAAAACAACAGATATATCAAAATTATCAACTGTTGCAACATATTGGCAGGATTCTCTTCGTGGTTTTTTTCAGCATAATTTTGTTGTCTGGAGGTTTTAAGTTCTGGATTCTATTCCGGTGGATTGTACCCAGCGAGAAACTACCACAATAATAATAAGTATAATAATTATTAAAAACTAGAAACCATTTGTTTGGTTTCATTTGAAGATATTGCTTCAAATATGACTTGCATTTTGTAGAGCATACTTCATCATCAACAGAAAGGCAGCTTTCAAATGTGTACAGGGTAAATAGGTGAATTGCAGGAGCTTGTGGGAGCAGATTAGACCTGGATGTACAAAGAAACCATGGAACTCTCTTGAGCCGAAACAAAACCAAAGAATTGTATTTTCGTTGGTTTTGTAACTCCGTAGTAGTGGAAGATAAAGCAAAAGAAAAAACAACACAATGTATTTAGGATTTTGCTTAGGAATTTAAGATTTATTTTTTGTTGGACAAAATCTTACCAGTATGTTTGACTGTTGTAAAAGAATAGGATTAAATCAGAAACAAGTTTTTCGGAAGCTGTATTTGCAATATGGCTCCGTAATGTAGATAAATGTAATGCAGTAAAGTACTTCGATTACTTTACTGCACTGGCGTTTGGCGATTTTACACATAGATACATTTTAAATTGGGAATTCAGTTTAAATGAAATAGGAATTTACGCCGTACAACTCAAATATAGGGATGTACTGTTTCGACGTAAACATCACCGCCCGCCTTGCAGGATATCTGTAATTAGTGAAAAGGATATGGAGTCATATTGCAGATACAGAAGGAAAATAATAATGAAAAAAAAAAAACGTTTAAAAGTAGTGAGGTAACAATTTTCAGAATTCAGGTCACATTTTTAATTGTATTGGAATTGTAGTTAAAATAAATTAATTTACAAAACTTTGTTAAAAAATATATGTAAAAAGTATTATATGCATAGTAATGGAATTCAAGTATGTAATTTAATTATGTTATACTTAAATGTAAAGAATTCATTAGTGCGTTTATATTTTGCTTTAAATCCATTGCCAATTATAAAATGATCTAAACTATTACATGTTAAGGTAAAGAAAAAATACCATATAAAACTATTCCGAACATTGTATTTTGAGCAGTGGGAAGACCTGCTCGTACAAAAATGCCTTCTGAGATAACGTGCGAGTAAATATCAACCCCTAGAACAATGTCTATCGACGACGCTTTGTGGAAATGTTTGTCAGCCAGAACAAGATTTTTAAAATTGGATTTTATGGATTCGGGTAAACTTTCTGTAGGAGTTACTGTGCTGATTCGATTGTGTACCCGCAACGTTGCTTCTACTTTGTAAGTGGAATCAACACAGGACCATAGAGTGAGCGGACAAATTGTTTCGTTATCCAATTCGAGAGTTGTCAATCCCAGCTTGTCAGTGAACCGCTTCGAGATACTACTTATTTTGGATGCGGAATCGAACAAGCACAACGTGCGTAATGTTTACCATCTTTAGCGTTTACCTTTACTAGCGCCGTTGGTAGCAAGGTTGCAGCATTCTGCTTAAGTATTGCGGTGAGCGACGTCGTACACGGTTGGGGTTGTCTACTTACTCGCGGGCCCGTACTGATTGACGTGGATGGTTTTTTAGGTGGTGTACTTAAGGACGAGGACTTCGGTGGAACCCGGGATGTTCTGGAAGTCGAACCTGGAGAGACTTTTTGGAGCCGAGGATGTATATGGAGTAAGGAATGGTGGGGCTGCTTGCAATAAGCGCATCCTGTTTTCGTGAAGCAAGATCCTTGTGAGTGGACGTGCGCCAGACAATTAGGACAGTACCCATATTTCTTAACGACTTCCTTCATCTCGGTCGTATTCATATTTCGGAAACGCCAACAGGATTTCAAAGCGTGTGTCTTCCGGCATACCCTACACACAAAAGGCTTCTGTTTATTCTGGCCGCTGTTGTGCTTGGTGGTTGGGCTCATAGTGCTAGAATAATAGTTTAAGAGAAGGTTGAGAAAATATTGAAGATAATAAAGTCGGAAAAAAAGTGTAAAAATTGACCCCGGGAACGTTGGAAGTACGAAAGAGTGATGGAAAGTTGTTAGGCAGATGATTCGGAGGATAAAATAACTAGTTTTGTAATGGGCCTGGTTATAGTGCCTCTTTGTGTACGGACATCAGCTACTCTCACTCGTCTGTCGTTACCTTGATAGACGCGAGTTATTCTGCCGAGACGCCAACAGTTTGGAGGCAAATTTTCATCTTTAACAACAACCAGCATGTTATCCTTAAGATCGTCTTCAGGCTTTTTCCACTTGTGCCGCTTCTGTAGCTCCTTTAGGTACTCATTTTTCCATCGCGTACACAAGTGCTGATGTATTACTTTGAGCCGCTGCCAACGATTTTGGATGGACATTGGAGTTTCGCTAATTTCAGGATCCAGTGGAACTAAAAGTGGAGAGCCGATCAGGAAATGACCTGGTGTTAGTGCCGAAAGATGTGACGGATTTTGTGAGATAGGAGATAATGGTCTGGAATTAAGACACGCCTCAATTTTGGATAACAACGTTTGGAACTCTTCAAAAGTATACTTGATGATTCCTGCAGTCTTTTTTAAGTGTTGCTTGAAGCTCTTTACCCCTGCTTCCCAAAGTCCTCCCATATGAGGGGCGCCAGGAGGTATAAAGTGCCATGATATATTTTGATGAGCGTAATTGGAAGTTACAGCACTTTGTGATGTTTGTAGAAATTCCTTGGCCACGAGTCGGGAGGCGCCAATAAACGTGGTTCCATTGTCGGAGTGTAAGTGAAGAGGACAACCACGACGTGACACAAAACGACTGAAGGCAGCAAGGAAAGCTGAGGTGGATAAATCGGATGTTGCTTCAAGGTGTATCGCCTTTGTGGAAAAACAGACGAATACACATACATATCCTTTAGTAATACGACAAGCTCTGCCCGAATAGCTTTTAATGTCAAATGGACCAGCAAAATCTAATCCAGTATGTGTGAAGGGACGGGAAATTTCACATCTCTCAGGGGGCAGCGCCGCCATTAGCTGTTTTTGACATTTCCATTTGTATAGGATGCATGGTTTGCAGTTATGGATGGTGGTCTTGATTAGATTTTGTACTTTTGGAATCCAGTACTGTGATCGCACCAAACGGAGAACAAGTTGATTTCCCCCATGCAGAGATATCAAGTGGATAAATTTAATTAGAAGTCGGGAATATTGACAGCAATATGGAAGAACAATTGGATGTCTTTCGTTGTAAAATAATGCAGGAGATGCTTCCAATCGACCGCAAATTCGCATGACACCTTCAGAATCGATAAAAGGCTTCAAACTCAGCAATGAACTCGAAGATGGAATGGATTTCTTGGCACTTAGTGTCATATATTCGTTTGGATACCACGCCTTCTGACACATGGATATCAATTGCCGACGAACAAACAGGATTTCAGACGCTGTGATATCAGTAGTGTTTCTATGATAATTAGAGCGAACTTTCGGGTGCGTACTGTAGTAGAAACGGTAGACGTAGGCCACTACTCGTAATGCCCTGGGGAAAGAGGAGAAGCGATCTAGCACATCTTCAAAATGCTGGGAATAGGAGAAATGTACCTTTACCGGCTTTTTTTCTAAATCGGTTTCTTCGAAATTTTTTGTAGAAACATTTGGCCAATGTTTTGATGAATCTGATAACCAGGGTGGTCCTAGCCACCAGAGGTCATTATTTACTAAAACCTGTGGATGAACACCACTGCTTGCTATATCTGCTGGATTAGTTTCAGAGTCAACATGAAACCATCGGGAGGGATCAATAATCTGAATGATTTTGGACACTCTATTAGCGACAAACGTATTCCAGACACATGGTGGTTTTGCCAGCCACGACAACACAATCGTGGAATCGGTCCAGCACATCATAGAATATTCTCATATAAGGCCTTATTATTCCTTTATATGAGAATAACTAGACTGAAATAGTTTCCAATGGTGAAGAGCTTCTGGTGAAATGATGGAATCCCAATCAGTTCGATCCATCCATATTCTCTGCATAATAATTTTCGCAAATATTATGATTGGAGCAAGCCATCCTGCAGGATCAAATAGCTTTGAAATTTGCGACAGGACTTCGCGTTTAGTGTATATACAAGTGTCAGGAAATTTTGATGTCGAGAAATAAAATGCATCAGATCGAGCGTTCCAGCGAATACCTAATGTTTTTGCGGAACAATGGTCGTCAAATTCTAAAAAATCAGCATAGAGTAAGTGGTCTGCAGGAAGATCTGCAAGGATACCTTCAGAAATAGCCGTCCACTTTCTCATAGCGAATCCGGCAGAGCCTAAAGCCTGGATAAGTTCATTTCTGGCCTTAACCGCTATTTCGATAGTATGGGCACCAACTAAAGCTTCATCTACGTACATGGATTTCCTAAGAATTTGACTTGCTAAAGGATATATGTCCTGGACATCTTTTGCTAGTTGAAGCATTGTACGAATGGCGAGATATGGGGCGCAATTAACGCCAAATGTTACAGTCTTGAGTTCATAATCCTCTATGGGCTCATGTGGACTTTTACGGAATAAAATACGTTGGAAAGGCGTGTGTGAAGGATTAACAAGTATTTGCCTATACATCTTTTGGATATCTCCATTAAAGACGTAACGGCATAAACGCCATTTCAATAAAAGGATTGTTAGATCATTCTGCAGTACTGGGCCTGTGTGCAGGACATCATTTAAACTCAACCCATTTGACGTAGCAGAAGATGCATTAAAAACTACCCGGACTTTGGTAGTCGTACTCTCGGGCTTGATTACCGCGTGGTGTGGTAAGTAATAGTGAGTTGGATTTTTTGAAGGAATGGGAGAATCTACAGGAACAATATGGTTAAGGGTAATATATTCCTGAATAACATTGTCATATTCGTCCTTAGACTGTGGATTTTTAAGGAGACGACCTTCATTGCGGAAGAACTGAGCCATTGAGCTGGTTCTTGACTGACCCAAACACAATTTCTCCGGATATCCTTCCTTAAAAGGAAGCGAAACAATATATCTCCCGTCGTCGTTTCTCTGAGTAGAACTCTCGTACAATTGTTCACAAAATTTATCGGATTGGGACATGAACCGTTTCTGTGGAATATTCTCCAACTCCCAAAATCGTGAAATCTCTTTATCCAAAGAGATTTCACAGAAGTAGGATACACGAGTGGAAGATGATGCTGAATTGCTAGAAGGAAGAGGACCGGTGAGGATCCAGCCGAAAACAGTTTCCTGGGCCATTAGAGACCCACAAATTTCGCGTTCGCATCTTGATAGCATTATCGACGGGAGCAAATCGCCACCCAAGAGAATATCGACATTGGAGCTTTCATAAAAACGAGGATCAGCAAATTGTAGTTGTGGAAGATTTGAGAAGCATCGAAAATCTATGGTCCTAGAAGGAAGGTTGCTTGTTGTGGAACTACGAGGGCAGAGACAGAAATTTGGAAACTAGCATCAGTATTAGATCCCAATACGAACGTATACTCCTTCTGGACATCAGCGGAAATAGAATTATTCAATCCTGAAATTTTCGCGAATGTTCGCGTAAATTGAAGCTTAAGAGTGTTGAATAATTTCTCTGAAATAAATGTGCCCTCTGATCCTGAATCGATCAGGGCCCTGGCTCTGTAAGTCATACCTAAGTGACACACGTTCACTATTGCAGTACCGAGTAAAACACCCCTAGAGCTAGATGAAAAACATGTTTGTATAACACCATTTGACGAAGTAGTGGACTGTAATTGAGACGAATTATTTTGTGGAACAAATGGTGACGGAAGTGGTCTTGAACTAGGGTGCTTAGTGATACTAGTTGATGGAGAAGCCTGTGAAGTATTCCTGGAAGTATCTAAATTCCTGTGAAGTAGGGTATTGTGACGTTTGCCACACTTCTTACATAGATGAATACTCCTACAACCCTTCAGAGCATGAGCACTCGAGAAACAGTTCAAACACAAGTTACTGGCTTTTATTTCAGCATATCTTTGATTGGGATCCATGCTAATAAAACGAGGGCAATTCCGAATGATATGGAACTCTTTAGAACAAAGTCGACATTCCGTTTTGCATACCTTGGCTTGGAATGTATGGACATTGCCTGTGTCATTCTTTGGCTTGGGTGAACTTTTAAATTTGGACGTAGCAGATTTTTGCTGATTAGCAGGTCTCATTTCAGATACTGACTCAAGAGTCCTGTATCGATTTGTCAAGATCAGACCATTGAGGTATACACGTTTTATCATTCAATGTCTGTTCCCACAAGGTTAGAGTCGAATCTGGGAGACAATTTGAGCACAGAAAAACAAAAATAGGATTCCAACTTTCGACATTAATACCGTAGAGCTTTAGAGTGGACATGCATGAATTTATATCCCTCTGAATTTTCTTTAGGGAACTCGCTGTTTCAGAAGATATTGCTGGAAGACTGAACAATGTCCTCAATTGGCCATTAACTAGGACTCTTTTATTTTCGAAGCGAGAACACAAGTTGTCCCATGCCATTTTGAAACCCTCGTTTGTTAAAGGACTTTTCGATACAATATCATGAGCTTCCCCTTTCGTCTTCTGACTCAGGTGGAAAAGCTTTTCAATTGGACTCAGTTTTGGATTTTTGACGCATACCGCCGTGAACATGTCACGGAAGGTTGGCCACGGCTTATAGTCGCCTTGAAAAGTAATTAGTTCACAAGGTGGCAAAATAAAACCATAGCTTGAATTAGGGCTGGGAAGGGATGTTTTCGGAGAGAGATCATTGATGAGCTCGTTCAGTTTAGAAAAACAACGACAGTACGTGGAGTACGATTTTTTATATTTTTCTTTCACTGTTTCAATCTCGCTAATTTCCTTTCCATCCTGCCCCCTGTCACCATCATCTTGTTCTTCATTCTCAAGATCAGCTAAACATTTCCCATATGCCTGCTTTAAATGGTTCCATATGGATTTTACTTCATCCTTATGAATTTCTAAATTATAAATGGATGACAGTGGAAGTTCGTTGTCGTTTAAAGCAGCCTCGAACTCAACCAAGCTGTCGGCTAGACGAATAAAATAATCAAGGGACATTTCTGCGAAAAAGGTGAAGATTATTCAAGAAAGAAACTAGGTGAAACCACAATAATCCACAGGAATTGTGTCGAGACAATTACCTTTATGTATGCCAACCAAAAAAACCGAAGTGTATTGAAAAATTATCAAATTGATGGGATATAATTTATCTCTGCAGGATAAAAAACAGTATAGAACCCGTACAACAATAAATAATCTGTGTTTTTTTTTTAATTTGAGCGACAATTTCGCAAGGATTACCGAAAATAGAAAAAATTTATCATTTCCAATTTATGTATGTAAACTTAAACGTAAGTAAGTAATACCGAAATAATTTCAACTCCCGAAAAATCAATCAGTTCTGCAGGTTTATATCGGAAACAATTGATTAAAACCGGAATATTAAAACGACGAAATTAATTAAAAGAAAGGTTTATGATCCACCCTTATGTACCTAAGTATCTGCTGTCCGAAACAATACCTAAGCTTGAAACAGAAATATTCAACAGAAATCTCTATTCAAACAAAAAGATGCAAAACACACAGCATACACCGATGTACATACCTATCACTATGTTGGATCTAAGCACTGGAAAGCAAACCATATGATCGATGGACGTTCATACCGAAAAAAAATGTATCGGTCATTGACTGCAGTTTCACTGGAATATTTGTCTGTCTTTGAAGAGAGACTCTATTTTTTAAGAACACAAGAAAGAACAAAAATAGTTATCACGTTTAAATGTATTAGTGATAAATAAAGAGTGTCGCTCCTCTTTCAGTGAAACACACCTTCGTACATACGTACTCTCTGATTTCAGCAACAGTAACAGCACTGTTTCGAAAAAAATTACAGAGTGAATAATATTTATCACATGTAAGGGTAGTGGTGATAGAAGAATGTCGCTCTTCAGTTCAAAACTCTTTCAGTGACGCACACCTCACCATTCGCATCACTGCTTGTACGCAGCAACGAAAAACCAATGTGTAAGAGAACGAGTAAAAAAGGGAGTGATAAAGAGATGCACGCGAGACGCGTGTAAGAGCACGAGTAAAATGGGAGTGATAAAGAGATGCACGCGAGACGCGGAAGAAAGAGCGAACTGAAGAGAGTATTAGTAAGAGAGTGGATAATGAGTGTGAGAAGAGGATATTAAGAGTACGATCTTGAAAAAATAATGGTTGGAGCTCGATGCAGACTTGATGTTAAACAAATGCTTATACACCACACATCAGAATGTTCGAAACACACTTCTGATATTTGGTGCAATGTTATTTAACAGAACTCTGACACAGAATTACACTGCTAGACTAAGTATTCGCCTTAGTTACAAAAACGCGCGTTAAAACAATATGAATATGATACCATAAAACTCACGCTTTACTTTAGCAGCTTCCTCCGATAATTACCATGACTATTATTTTATTTGTTTATCACCGTCTTCCAGATGAGTCCTCTTTTTGACGACATCGGCGGCGTGTTGGACGCTTACTGCATGTATGCAGCAGCTAAAATCCTCGGTGTTTTTGTTTGTGTTTTTTCCGCTTATGCAAAATTTATGTCAAATCGTGCATTTGGGTGTAATTTTTACACTTTGTATGTTTTTCACACATCAATCTTTTAGATTTATATTTAATATTATTACTAGTATTATATTTATCACGCGTGGTGGGAAAGTAAAAATGTACCCAATACAAAAAACTTCCGTATGACACGTATTACGAACTTGGCACTATCCAACGTATTAAATGGACGAACAAAGCTACCTGCTTAATAGTGTCAATTTGGAGGAGCTGGATTCTCAGAGAGTGTCTATCGCAAATGCCGTTTATCCGATTCGAATTGGACCAAAATGTACAGGGTAAATAGCTGAATTGCAGGAACTTGTGGGAGCAGATTAGACCTGGATGTACAAAGAAACCATGGAACTCTCTTGAGCCGAAACAAAACCATAGAATTGTATTTTCGTTGGTTTTGTAACTCCGTAGTAGTGGAAGATAAAGCAAAAGAAACAAGTCAGGAAAGGCTAAAGTCGGGCGGGGCCGACTATATAATACCCTACACCACTCCCTGCGTATGTACCTCGCTTTGATTACTAAACCCATTTATTTCATGGGAGCAATTTTATGTAGTTCATATAAATTATACAGTATAAATTTTACTATAAATTCATCTTTAGTCACATTTAACGAATATGGTTAATAATATGGTAATTGATCCAATTATCCGACAGACAAATACAAATTATGCAGTAGTAATAGGATGAATTGGACCGACATTTCAAAAGGGGGCCTATAACTACATTTTGGGCCTGGTCCAAAACATGGATCTATATATTTCTCATTCACGGTAGGTATTCCTGGTTGAAAAATACCATTATCTGCAAAATTTGATAAAGATCCGATGTAAGATGTAGTTTCTAGAGCTGTAATAGATCAGAATGGGCCCCATTTGGGTTATACCAAAGTATGGACATATGGGCATCTCACAAACAAGTAACGAAAGGCTAAAGACGGACGGACTTTCTATCTCATTACAATTCAATTCGGTAAAAAAGATAGATCATACCCACTTTCAGCATAGGTGTTTCAAGTTAGTTTATAAGATGTTGTGCCAAATTTAAATAAAATCGGGTGCAAGATGTGGTTTCTAGAGCGGAGGGAGTGACATTTGTATGGGGGCTATATCTAAATCTGAACCGATCTTACCCAGTTTCAGCATAAGTGTTTCTAGTTCGATTAAAAAATGTTGTGCCAAATTTAAAGAAAATCGGGTACAATATGTGGTTTCTAAAGCGGAAAAAGTGAAATCGGGAGCGACATTATTGGGGCTATATCTAAATCTGAACCGATCTTACCCAATTTCTGCATAGGTGTTTCTAGTTGGATTATAAGATGTTGTGCCAATTTTAAAGAAAATCGGGTACAATATGTGGTTTCCAGAGCGGAAAATGTCAAATCGGGAGCGACATTTGTATGGGGGCTATATCTAAATCTGAACCGATCTTACCCAATTTTTGCATACGTGTTTCTAGTTGGATTATAAGATGTTCTGCAAAATTTAAAGAAAATCGGGTACAATATGTCGTTTCTAGAGCGGAAAATGTCAAATCGGGAGCGACATTTGTATGGGGGCTATATCTAAATCTGAACCGATCTTACCCAATTTTTGTATACGTGTTTATAGTTGGATTATAAGATATTCTGCAAAATTCAAAGAAAATCGGGTACAATATGTCGTTTCTAGAGCGGAAAATGTCAAATCGGGAGCGACATTTGTATGGGGGCTATATCTAAATCTGAACCGATTTCCTCCAAATTCAATACCGATGGTCCTTGGCCAGAAAAAATAACTTCTGCCAAGTTTCATGACAATCGGACAACAATTGCGACCTGTAGAGTGCGAACAAGCTTAGATGGACAGCAGACGGACGGACGGACAGACATCGTTAAATCGACTCAGCTGGTGATTCTAAGCCAATCGGTATACTTAAAGGTGGGTCTAGCTCGATTATTTCTTTGTGTTACAAACATTTGGCGCGAAACTAACTTATAATACCCTAGACCACGAAGTGGTCAAAATCTTACCAGTAGGTTTGACTGTTGGAAAAGAATAGGATTAAATCAGAAACAAGTTTTTCGGAAGCTGTATTTGCAATATGGCTCCGTAATGTAGATAAATGTAATGCAGTAAAGTACTTCGATTACTTTACTGCACTGGCGTTTGGCGATTTTACACATAGATACATTTTAAATTGGGAATTCAGTTTAAATGAAATAGGAATTTACGGCGTACAACTCAAATATAGGGATGTACTGTTTTGACGTAAACAAAATGGAACCGAGTCAAGTCAAAATTGCTTATATGCAATGCCATGCAACGAAGGGTTAAGATCAGCGCAAGTAAATATATACAATTTGCTTTTGTAATACATTATTCCAGCAAACAAACGCTGTCAAAAATATTCCAATTCGTGTTATTGAGCGCCATGTGTCACTCTCTATTTTTATTTTATTATGATTTTGTTGTAGAAGTAGAAAACATCTTCCATCCTTCTGTTGAAAATCAAATCTAATATCTTACGGGTCGTTCAGCAAATTGTATAAATCAAAAAATGCATACTGAACTAGTCCTTGTACGTCATTAGGTGAAGCCACATATCTCGATATAACCCAATAAAATGTTTCCTTTTATTTTGTAGCCATATTATAACGTCAAAGTTTGAAGTTGTTGAAAATCCGCATTTTACTTTTAAATTTAAATTCACGAAATATTCAAATTCAGAGACAACATCTCGGTTCTGGAATTTGTTATCTTTTTTAATTACACAGTGGTACATTTTTGGGGTTATTGTCTGGGGGAAATCGATTAACGCGTTCGGCTTTTATTTACAATTAAGTGAAGGTATCCCATTTTGACAAGAATATTTATATATGTTTTTATTCAAAAAAGTGTCATTTATCGCCTTTTTTATAAATTTTCCCCAATAACTCCAGACTTCTGGCCATAAACTACTAAAAAAATAAAGTAAAAATTTTTATAATTTTTTATTTTTATTTTATTTATTTATTTTAATAAATATTGCCTAGACTTTTTCGATGGTGGTTGTTCGGGACTAGTGGCATCGCATTCATCGCTGTCATCAGTTTCTGAACCACACATAATGTCAATGTGTGACTCCACTGCTGGCCCTTCTGCACCTCCTGAAAATTCTTTATCATCAGGATCATCCTTGTCTTGACACATAAGCTTATTCCACCAGCAAATTTCCGCAAGTATTGCACTCGGCGACTTTTTCCCTCTATATCTCATTTCAAATGGCATAGCAACTTGATGATAGCGTTCGCCTTGTTCATCAGATTCGGTAGCCAATTGTTTGCTGAAGTAGTCCAGATGATGATGTAAATAATGGATTTTCAAGGACATGTGGACACTAATTTCTGAGAACGATCTTAACATCCTTGCGACAGAAACATCGTAGTTGGTAGAACGATGCTTTCCCAACAATCCTTCTATTACTTCTTTGATTGCGTGCCATGCGTCCAATTCAGCGTCAATCAAAATATTGTGAATGCGCCACTTTTAATCAGCTTTCGTATATCTGGACCATTTAGTACGCCTGATTGGAAAAAATGAAGTTGTTAAGATGGAAAATCATGGGAAATGAATGTGATATTATAATTTACCTTCTTTAATTTTACTTTCGCTGAGTCTCGGGTAAATTAGTTTCAAACACAAGAAAACTTCATCTCTTTTGGCGACAGTTTTGATGAAATTCTTAATAATTCCAAGTTTAATATGCAGTGGAGGCAGCAATATCTTCTCCTTCGGCACTAGAGGCTCACGACTAATATTGGCCGTTTGTAACCTGCTGTGCTCTCTGAGTTTCCATCCGTGGCATGCATATTGGTCACCGGAAAATCGTGTGTCCCAATCGCACAAAAAGCACATATATTTTATATAGCCGCTTTGAAGGCCGCAAAGCATTGCTACAACTTTTAAATCGCAGCATATGCGCCACATATGCTTGGCGTAGTTAACCATTTTTAAAATATTTTCCAGTGCATCATATGTTTCTTTCGTTTCTGTACTATAGGCGATTGGAACTGAAGGTTTTTTATTGGTCTTATGCAGTAAAACCGCCTTCAAGCTGAGTTTTGAACTGTCAATAAATAGCCTCTTCATATTTTATTTCCATTGCGTCCATCAATTTTCCTACATCCGGGCAATATGCAGAAGTTTTTTCATCATTCACAAGGAATAAAGTTTGGAGTGTTGCCTGACGACTTCGATAAGCTGTGACTTTCACACCGGGTGCCAAAAGATTGTTTGATTTCATAAAAGAAGCCAGTTCTTCTGATTTATGCTGTGTTAGTTCCAATTTGTCAACAATTGAATCAAGGCTATTTTGATTTACTAAAATAGGCTCATTGGACACAGATGGTTCGGGATTATATGAGGTATCATCACTTAAACCGTATGCTGCTGCAAAACTCGGAGCGGTCATAGAAGATACAATATCTGGGCTAGAAGCTTTTGGCACAGGAATGTGGTCCGAATGAGGCAATGGTGTTGCGGCACTTGCAACACCAACGTAATTATACGATTTTCTTATCCTTTTTGCGGCTCCTTTATTCGCACATGCATAGCAATTCAATGGATTGTGACCTTCGCCAGGATTAGTCCAAGTCATTGGGATACCGAATGGCATAGTTTCACGACTTCTATTTTTCCAATCCATTAGACGGTTGTAGCAGCTTTTACACACCACATTTGGTACCCATTTTTTGTTCAGTATAACATTTCGGTTGAAGTACATCTCGTATATTTGAACAAAAGCAGTACTGAAATTTCCCCTTTTTTATGTGTTGAGACATATTGACCACAGCAGTAGCAGAAGCTATTTATATCTGGCTTGCACAGTTCCATATTCTATTCACTTTTGTTCACTTTTAAAAAACTGGAGGGAAAATACTTGTTCTCTTCGCGTTCGTCGGCACTTGTTTAATGACAAAAAAACGAACAATGAACACCTATTTATACTATTTCATTTTCATATTTTTCAATATTTTACCGACAGGTACTTATGAATGCGCATCTTGCAACGTTCTAAAACATGACCACTCATGAATGTGGGTGGAATTCGTGTAAAAAAAATCATGCAGGTAGCCAACAGAAAAAACCCAAATAATTACAAAAGTGCCCTTGCCTTTTTTCCTTTTAATTGTTCACGCACATTTATGACCGTTTTTTAGTTTGTTACAGCAACCATAAAAATGTTATAACCTTTTGTTTATTACTCTTTTTTTAATTCTGAGAATCATAAAAAAGTCATCAACCCTTTTTCCAAGGAATTTTGAGCATATCTCGAGCAAATATTTGAAATTCATACCTTTACTTAATTGTAAATAAAAGCAGAACGCGTTAATCGATTTCTATGATCTATGTCGCATTTTGTTTATAGGTTATGTGACTTTACGTGAAAGTTATAAGACTCGACACGTTTTCCGTTTGGGATTTATATGTTAAAAAAAAAATTTGGCAAAATTTTCTTCATAAATTTATTTCTAATTGCAAAAATGTTGATTTGGTAGAGAAACAGTATATTAATGGATTAAAGAAAATGTAATTATTAATTTTTCTCAATTTATTTCAGCAAAATCGAACTAGTCGTTCTCGAGTTATGTCAAACTACGTTTTTGCCAACATATTACAACTAAGCGAAAAAACATCAAGATAAGGAAAAATGTAAAACTGGCACATACGAACGCAAAACCCTTTGAGGGTTTTAATATACTGACCTAGTACCATCACCCTGACTTGGAATTTCTCACCCCCCAGATTGGCTGTTGTACTGCGTTATAAAATCTATTGAACTGGTTTACGACTCTTACAAAAAACATATATTAAGAACGGCTAACATCTGAAAGGGTTCGATGTGTGTGTGTATCTTTTTTTCTATTGTTTATGTTATGCACCTTTTTGAAATAAAAGGTCTCTTTAAGTGTGCCATTAGTCAGAACTACTGCAAAAACTAAGTTTTTTTGGAATTTAAGGGATCTGAGTCCCATGTACAGTATAATTCGTACTCTAACCAAAATATAGATACTGGGGTATTAGCGAAATCTATCACGACACTACAGATGGATGTCTACAGGATGTCGCTCGAGATTCACCGCATACAGAATCCACAAAAAAAATTCTAAAAAATATCGACTGATACTAACAATTACACTAAAACAAAGAGATATGGCTCATACAAAAGACTTATTCTTAATATTGAATTGTCCTGTTATTGTACCTTAACCCCTGATGTACTACACGAAAACTACAGAACTAAAGACTAATCCCAACAAAACATCACACAACAAATCAGCGTCATTGTCTGATTTGTCCTACCTCTATACCCTCCGATGGGCTATTGCACTATTTATTGGTCTATTGAACGTATATTTAGATTTCGACATATACATTAACTCAAAACTCGCACATTAAAAACACATACAAATTTCTCTTTTCATTCAGCTTGGTGAGAGTAAGGTCGTTGCTCTAGATATCTCCAAGGCCTTTGATAGAGTTTGGCACGGCGCACTCATATCAAAGCTTATCGCTTTTGGTGTTGGTAGTGACTTCTCTCGATTTATATCGAGCTTCCTCAGAGATCGCACTATACGTGTTGTTGTAGATGGGTTCTCATCCGACGAGCATAGGTTAACCGCAGGAGTACCACAGGGCTCTGTCCTTTCCCCCTCCCTTTTTCTTATTTTCATCGACGACCTCTTGGAGCGGACTTCGAATCCAATATACTCATTCGCGGATGACAGCAACCTCTGTCATTCATACTCATTCGATCATAGACCAAGTCGTCAAGAAATTGAGAATAAAAGGCGATTGATGGATGAGTCACTTAGCCAGGATTTGTTGGCCATTTCTGAATGGGGTCGAGTGAATAGAGTAGATTTTAATGCACGTAAGACCCAGTGCTCCTTGTTGTCTCACAAGCGATTCACTGATCCAATGGTGTCGTCGATTTTAATGAACGGTGTAGATATTGAGCAATCAGATGCTCTCGGCATGAAAATACAACGTGATGTTCGTTGGACAAAACATGTATTTGATGTGTCGAAAGATGCCTTCAAATGTTTAGGCTTTTTAAAAAGATGTAAGAAATATTTCACACCCTCTGATCTTCTCAATATCTACACTACCTACATCAGACCAAAGATGGAATACAACTCCCATATATGGTCGGGTGCTCCAGCTTCATCACTGGAGCTACTTGACCGTGTCCAGAGGAGGGCGATGGTGTTGATAGGTGATGGTAGGATATCCAATTCTATTGTCTCCCTTGAACACCGTCGTAATGTTGGTTGTGTGTCATTGTTCTATCGATACTTTCATGGTGTTTGTTCTTCGGAAATTCGTGATCTCATACCGCCCGTGAGAACGTTCGGTAGAGATACGCGACTCTCCAGGAACGCTCACCCATTTGTTGTCGATTGGACAACCGGCCGCACTACACATTACAGAATAAATTCGTTCTTCGCCCGTACTATCCGTATGTGGAATCGACTTCCGGCAAATATCTTTCCCTCCAATTACGACATTCAGAGATTCAAAACAGATGTCAACAGACACTACTCCCTCTTTCCTCCTTCCCATACCTGATCTTCCTTCCACCAACGCAATGCACTGCATTTATAGGGGACATCCCCTGAGTGTTGGTTCAGTGAAAAAAAAAAAAAAAGATTGGGCGCCATATTGTTACGAGTCCCAGCGGCACTAAGGAGTTTTTGCGACTAGCTTTCGGTCTCGGGGTTAAAGGTCCCAACCCATACCTTAGCCCTAAGGACACGCACCAAATAAAAACAAAAAAAAAAACAAACACGAAACATAACTACACCAAGATGACACACTAAAGTGGGAGAAAATGATGTATTTTCCTCCACATCGCCCACCCTACCATGACCATAGATCTTCGCCTACATCGCATTTTCCTATGGCCCCTTTACACACACCCACACACGACACTTACCTCATCAGGTTAGCCTGTCCTTAAAAAAAACTATTCGCAAATATTTTCTTAATTAACTATTTCACATCATTTATTATAAAAAAAAACTAAACCTAACATCAAAACATTACCCAAAACTAAAATGTAATCTGAATCGTGAATTTTACTGACAGTCGCTAATTACAAACAAAAAATATAAAAAAACTAACCCTAGCCTAGGACCTAAAAAAGTTCTTCGGTTATTTGACTTCTTTATGAGTCCGCTGTTAAATCTTACCCTTGTTCCTACCTAAAAGAGCTCTATTAGAAGGATTAAGTTTTCCGAGAACCACTTTGTTCTCTCATACACACAAAAAAAACCAATTGAGCTTCCTGAAATCCTATAACAAAAATATAAAATTTGTGTTTAAACAGAAAAAAAAAATAAATAAAAACTCTAAGATACAGAAACAATAGAACAAATAAAATAAATAAATACTATAGATGAACTACTTAAAACTAAATAATATATTTTTTCTCGCAGCTAGGCAATTATTAATAATCAGCCTTTTTCCGTTTTTTCCGCAGTTGTGCAATTTACACCACCACCGGGTTTTGGCAGTCAAAGAAAAGTTGAAAAGTTCTAATTTAATATTAAATAATACCATCCAATTCTCTCTTCATTTGCCGCAGGGAGTATCTTTACGGAACGTTTCGATGGTCTGAAGCAACGCATTCAATACCCTGTTTACACCGTCTTTCGTGGCCTCGACCCGAAATGGCAGTCACAAATAACCAGGCTGTTCTTTGGCGGCGAAGCGAACGAGATATGTCCCCTGGACTTAAATTCTATTACCTGTGAGTTAGGTGCGGTTGTTGTTGATATTGGCAAGTATTATAGCTATTTGTTGGTCTGGTATACGTTTCCTCTCTGACCTTTAGTCTCTGACCACAGGGCTCTGTCCTTTCCCCCTCCCTTTTTCTTATTTTCATCGACGACCTCTTGGAGCGGACTTCGAATCCAATATACTCATTCGCGGATGACAGCAACCTCTGTCATTCATACTCATTCGATCGATGCGCGATTGATGGATGAGTCACTTAGCCAGGATTTGTTGGCCATTTCTGAATGGGGTCGAGTGAATAGAGTAGATTTTAATGCACGTAAGACCCAGTGCTCCTTGTTGTCTCACAAGCGATTCACTGATCCAATGGTGTCGTCGATTTTAATGAACGGTGTAGATATTGAGCAATCAGATGCTCTCGATGTTCTCGGCATGAAAATACAACGTGATGTTCGTTGGACAAAACATGTATTTGATGTGTCGAAAGATGCCTTCAAATGTTTAGGCTTTTTAAAAAGATGGTTTGGAACAGTAAAGCTAAATAAGGAATTCAAGCTTGATGTGTTGCGAACATATTAATAAATATCTAGTTTTGCACATGTTTGCCCTTCGGTGAAAATATCACTCTTTTCAGATACACTCAATATCCTACTATTTAACATCTGCTAGACCAAACAAACAAACAAAGGCTAGAACTTGAAGTTTATAATTATGTTCTTTGTAAATTTTGGGTTAACAATTTTCAGAACTAAATATAGCCCAGTTAAAGGAAATTATAAGACATTTTTGTCGGTCGTTATCTTTATCGAAAAACTGCCGAATGAGCTAACGAGATAACGGAGAATGGTGGAAAGAATTTACTGCGGATTTCGGAAGACCTCGGGTTCAAATTTGTGACAAATCTGGCAAGAGAAGGGAAGCATATAAGTATCACAATAAAACTACAACGATATCGATCAATTGGTATGTGCAGCAGCAACATCAACATGCAATCGAGGACAAGTAACACTCGCAACAGCACTTAATCAAACCATACAAAGAAATGCGAAGAAAAACATCGATGAAATAATCATTGAACCAAGAGGATGCAATATCAGTAAAATTATTACCAAATGAAGCTCTAGCTTATTTTTACATAGTGGATTTATTATTGAAAGAATACCTTTGGTTACCTATGATGTCACTTTACATAAAGTGATTATCAATTTTAAACAGATTGTGGAAAATTCGTCACACACTGTAGGATTAGTGAACGATATCCTGCCAGGATGGTGGACGGAGTCTTGTAAGAAGCCTGCGTAGTGTGGTTGTTGTTGCACAAAAATGCAAGCAACGAAAACACAAAATAACGTAAGTAAATGTCGTTTACTTACGTGATGGTTCCTTAAAATAAAAACACTGGCGGTTTCGAAATTTGGGAATTATTATTGTTTGTTGACACGGTGGTCTTTGGAAAAAACATTTGCACTTTTTGAGAAATAAAAAAGTAAAGTGGAGATCACAAACATATGAAGTCGTTGAGATCGATCAAGTCCAAACCGATGTCATCATCGACAGGACCCGATCGATCGTCAACAATTAGGATTTTGGAGAAGAAGAAGCATAATCTCGTCATAAAGTATATTAGGCTGAAAGATTACAGCAGGCCCGAAAGACTGACCGTACAAATAATATACTAGATTTAACAGAGCCATTGATACATCTGATACACTGATTTCTTCTTGAATAAGCTAATACGGCAAAGGTAGCGTTTTCTAATTCGTCCGGAAGTAAAAGAATTATTAGATTGTGAACATGGCAAATATAGTCCAGAATATAAATCAAATTTTAATTCAAGTGCTGATGAAGATTATAGCACCTACGGGAACGATAACAAATTGTATTTGGAAAATCAATTTGAAATTATGTTTTAAAGCTTTATACTTAAATTATTTTAAACTATAAATATAAAGTTGTTGTGTAAAATTAAAATTACCAGATGGGTTAATTTTGAGTTTTTAATTCTAGAATAGCGTTCGGCAAGAAGTATATGTACTTTAGGTCTGTTATGTTGTTTGCATTTTTATACCCTCCACCTCCAGGGGGTATACTAACTTTGTCATTTCGTTTGTAACACCTTGAAATATCGAGCTGAGATCCTATAAAGTATATATATTCTGGATCGTCATAAAATTCTCAGACGATCTAGCTATGTCCGTCCGTCTCTTGAAAGCACGCTAGCATCTAAACGAAAGGAGCTAGGATGTTCAAATTTTCCATGAATGCATCTTATAGTCGTAGATCGGTTGGGATTGAAACTGATCGAAATCGGCCCCAATTTTTCCCTCACAAGGACTAAAAAAAACCATAATAACCACTATTATTTTAGAGTATTTAAGCATATTTTTTCAATATGTCTACTTGCGCTTACATGATGTTGGATATGAGCATTCCCCCTATAACAAAAACGTGCGCCTAAAAGTGATTTTTATTCGTTGGGGGTGAAATGGGGCAAAAAGGGGATAAAAATGGTACCTATGAAACGACAGCAGTTAGAAACACGAACATACCTCTAATTGAGTAGATACATAATATAAAAATATTTTTTCCAAATTCGTACTTTTAATGGGTAAAATGGGAACAGAGGGATAAAAATAGTATCAACTCAACGACTACGTCTAGAATGATGAAATTATGGATTTTAAAAATGTGTACTTTTGGAATTAAAATAGAATTCCAATATTTATGGTATTTAAGCATTTAGAAAATATAAATATAAGAATATTCATTTTTTGAAGTATTATTTCGATAGATATAGTGTAAACGTATTAGTAGCTTTGCCTTATAAGCTTGGTTTTAAATAATAAAAATATTATATTTATGTTTAATTTTTTGTATAGTTGACCTTTTATTTATTTTATGCCAGAAGGTATTCGTTGGTACTACAAAGATGAAACTAAAAACTCGACTATCTGCACACAAATCTGATCAAAAAGTGATTGACAAACCACTGGAACAAAAGACAGCACTGGCAGCCCATTGAAAATTGACGGGGCACAAGCCAAACTTCAACGACGTAGACATATTGACGCAAGAAAATAATTATCGCTGAAGATATACGCTTGAATGTTACATATTATAAATGTACCCACTGGCCAGAGAATGAACTACAAGACTGACACTGACCACTGTGCACAAATATATCGGAACATTGTTTACAAATATGGACGAAAACAATAGCTTTAGTTGAGAAAGTACTTCGGAACGAAAGAGTTAATTGGTTTTGCTAAAATGTAATTATTGTGATAATTTTTGTTTTGTCTTTTTGTATAATTAATTTTGTTTGTATTTTAAGTGAATATACCTGAGGATGATCGTCGATGACGATCGAAATATTGGAAAAGAATAAATAAATAAAACGATTTAGAAAAACTAAACATCATCACGTCAGACTATCCCGAAAAATATTAGATTTATTTATAAAATTATTTTTTCAATACTTGTTTTGGTTTTGGTTTGACTATATTAAAAAAATATATTTTCCTGTAATATTACTGCACTTTTACGAAAATCGACAGCCTCTGTAGAATGCAATCCATGGTGGTGGGCAGATTGTGTAATGCTACTTCCGCCACTTCTTCGCATTTGATTAGAGCAATTTCTTAAGAGCTTTTAATTGTGTACTACAATACAAGTTTGGAAATTTAATAAAAAATCTTTTAGTAATTTTAAAAAAGTGTAAATAAGAATCACTATGATGTCATAATGAAATCTACAAATTCTTAATAAAAGCAAATAATTTGCTTGATGCTAACCTGTGGCCAAATTTGTAGTATATATAATTGGAATGAAATCATTGTAAAGTAATTTACCTCTAAATTAATAATTATGTAAAAATCTATTGACGAGATGAAATTCTTCGTTTCTGCGAAAAAGTATTGGAGAATTTTTATGTAGACATTTTTTACTTATACAAAAGAAAGCACAATACTTTAATTTTTAAATAAAATACAATTTGCATTTTAAAATTCTATACTATCTGAGTATAGAAATCGGGTGGGACATTTGTATAAGGGCTATATCAAAACATTGACCCACATATTCCACAACAGATGTTCACAGGTCAAATATAATATGGTGTGGCTATTCGTATATTCCGTTTGCTATGCATGGTTTGTAACATTTGCGATGCGACATTTTTATGGAGCTGTATCTTAATCTGAACCGATGTGACCTATTTTCATCACAGAGGCAACTACAACGGTTTCTGTTACTTCTAAATGTTTTGGGAGTTTGTAATGATAATACAAATCCATATCGACAAACGAAGAAAACTGTTTGATATATGTAAACATATTTCACTTAGTTCATTTACAACAACTGATGACATGTTTACCGCAAACAAACTAATTTTTCCCACAAAAACGCTGTTCACGTGTCTAAAATTTCGTTTCTACGTAATGCATTTTTCTCTGCTTGGAGGTCTCTATTTTAAAATCTACTTTAAGGTTGCGAAACAATAAGAAATGAGCTTTAACTTACTGAAATTTGCCTTATAATATATTTATATATTTGTCATATTTCTCACTTGTGTCAAATATTTTAGTTTATTAATAGGTAATATTTTTATTTTTGTGTACGAAACTCTAAAATACCAATTATTTGGTTTTTGGAATTAAAATTTGTAGGTGTTTCTTCTTGCATTTCATCGAATACAAAAAAATCTGTATTTGTTATTCTAATTTATACATATTTAAGATTATAAAAATGAAGAAACATTTCCAAATATTTTTTATTTAATCGGAATATGCGTATAAAGATTTTGAGTAAACATCCTGTTACTCATGTAACTACAGTATAAATAAAAAACCGCAAAACACATACTTTGTCAACAAGCATATCCAATTTTCTGCATTTATCTTAGAAAAATGCGAGGCCTGAAGGGAGGTTAATCGTCGAAGAATTCGATCGTTTTTTGTTAATATTTCTTCAAAATATATATGTATTAGACTGGCTTCTTTTGTGAGGAAGGAAAAATTGTTGTTGATGTTCCTGACTAAAATGAAATATTGGTTTGTTTTATGTGTTCTCCCAAAATATTTCGCTTTAGCATTGTCCGTTCGTGAGCTGAACGCGTTCAAAATAACCTCCATATATCAAGTTTTTCTTAAAAAGAATTCACGATGAGAATGGTACTGAGAAAAAAGCCTCGAGAAATTAAAATCCGACCCGAGCCTAAATGAAATCAAGTTAAAATCTTGCTATACGACCCAGATAGAGGGCAGATTTATACAATTTTATAGTAAAAAGGGCAGATTTATACAATTTTTGATGAATTTCTTATAAAATCCGCAATAACTTCCACGTTTTTAGTTCGATTTATGTTTTTAGGGGCTTGTTGGAGAGTATTGATAACCAATTGCATTTTTTAGAATTTTCTTTCCCATTAAGGGCCACAATTTTTTTTTCACACTGTTAATACCCAGTGGGTTAAATGTGAAGTAAAAACTGAAATATGGGGTTACTTGCATCGCAAACACATTCTAGTCTTATATAACCCCAATTTTTGGAAAGAAATTCAACCATTTCAAATTTTCCCCCTTAAACATTATAACATGAATAATCTACGTAAACTTTTTAAAGGTATAAAAATTGAAACGGTTGTTAATGTTAAATTAACATAGATAGACGCATGAAATTAAAAGTATATTTAGCAGATGTTCTTCTTCTTCATGTGATACCAAAAATACGAAACTAAATTATTGAAACGTTTACATCCTTTGGAAATTAAAAGTCCTGCAAAAACAGTAAAACGACCACGAAATAAAAAACTGAGTATGAGTTTTCCTATTAGTGACCTGTAGTTTCACTTCTATCCCAATTTATCCATTAAAAGACCAAAATTTCAGATGGTTTTTTTTAATTAGCTTTTTGTAAGAGGTATTGGTGATCAATACCCCTTCAACGATTAAAAAAACACAAATAGAACTAAAAATATGGAAGTTATTGCGGTTTTTATAAAAAATGAAACAGAAATTGCACAACAATGTTAAAATTGTACCCTCTATTCTGGGTTTGATAAGGCTCGTTCCAGATTTTAATTTCTAGCAGGTTTTTTCTAAATACCATTCTCACCGTGAATTTTATTCAAGAAACCCCTGATTTATAGAGGTTATTTTGAACGTGTCCTCACGAACGGACAATGATAAAAGCGAAATATTTTGGGAGAACACATAAAACAAACCAAGCTTTCATTTTAGTCGGGAACATCAACAACTTTTATTTTGAAGCCATTCTAGTATGTATATATGTACTTTCAAGCAACTATAAAATAAGTTCTACACTTAGAGAACAAGTCGGTTAATAAAGGCATGGCTGCATATCAGCAGAAACTTTTCTGCTATTACAGCAGTTTTTTATAACAGCAGTTATTCTGCAATCTTACATCACCACTTACACTGCTGAATAGTTTGCAGTCGGCTAAAATTGGCTGCTGTTAATTAAAACATAAAAATAGAAAAGCGTCCCTTTTTATATTAGCTTGGGGCAATATGCGTATTAATATGCGCATTAAAAAGACAATCGCAATATCTTTCCGTGGTAATAAATAGCTTTATAATAACATCTATAGAAAAAAGTTTTGTTAACATGTATATTTAAGTGGTCATACTTTTCTGTACATATGCTTAACGTTTTTTTTTATTATTTTTTGTATCGTTGGGGTGGCTATAGACATATTGAGGGTATTGCTGAGGTATTCTACTCTTGCATCTCCTAGATGCTTTAGCATCAGCATCGTTATTCGGTCAGGGTCTATGGATTTAGATGATTTTGCTTTCTTTATGGCTTCTACAACTTCATCTACCGTAAAGGCTGTCGTTGTCTCGAAGCTTCTATACCTTCCTTAAAATGCTTTCGCCTTGTCTCTCTCCGGGTGCTCTATAAATTGTCGGCAGAAATGGCACGCGCTCTGCTTAGAGTCCAATATTGGAGTAAAATCGAAGAATGGTGGTACCCTGTCATCTTTCCTCAAGGGGTTGGGGAGAGATTTTACAGTTGTCCACAGCTTGTGAGCACCAGATCATATCTTGCAGGTTCCGATATGTTCCAGCCAAATATTCCTTCTGTGCTCGCCTACCATTATGCGGATGACCCGGTTAAGTTCGGCTATCGTCGGGTCGCTTGGGTTGGCACGGCGGAGCTCGTCACTTTGATTCACCAGTCCCACTGCTTTTGCCGATAAATGTGGTCTTATTTCCGTTATTCGATCGGCAGGGATGAAACGAGTGGCTGCTGTTGTGACGATACTGCGGAAAACCTTCCCTTCGTTGCGGGTATTGAAGCCCTTTTTTGGTTGATGTAGGTTTTTGCTGTTCTTGCTGCCGTTATTTTGGTTACATCTGCTGTTGTTGTTGCAGTTGTCGCTGTGGTTGTAAAAGGGTTAAGAATGCGGCGTGAATTACGCAGCCGAAGAGGATGACGACGAGTTGGCATCATTGTAGATGCAACAGGATGTTCCGAACATTTCATTCCACTCCTACACAGGCCAGAACAATTGTTGGACTTCCTCAAATGGCGCCATCAAGGTTTGAACCCCCAACCCCCCCCAGAGAGGTTTCGAACATATACTTTTTTAAAACCTTCTAGTCTTTCTGAAGCAATAAAATATAGAATTTTTAAGTTTTTTTTTTATATAGAATTTTTAACTCGTCTGAAATGGTAATTTTGCAGCAAAAACACGAAATCTACATAAAAATCGTGGACACTTTCTTCAATTTCGGACAAAGGTTATGAAAAATACAAACAAACTAAACGAATTGTGCCAATTTCAAGATTGTGTAATGCTAATTTCGCCACTTCTTGGCATTTGACTAGACCAATATCTACAATAAATGTTTGGAGATTTAATAATTTTTTTTAGTAATTTTAAAAAAGTGTAGATAAGAATCACTATGATTATTTCATTATGATAATGAAATCTAAAAACATTCTTAATAAAAGCAAATAATTTGCTTGGGATAGCATCAAGCATCTTAACTATGAGTGTCAAACTTAGGACAAATTTGTAGTATATCTAATTGGAATGAAATCATTGAAAAGCAATTTACCTCTAAAAATTCTTCATTTCTGCGAAAAAGTATTGGTGTAACCTAAGAATTTTTTATGTAGACATTTTTACTTATACAAAAGAAAGTACAATACTTTAATTTTCAAATGAAATATGAATTGCATTTTTAAATTTCTTTCAAATCAAACGAATGATATACCCCTCTCTGAATATAGAAATCGGGTGGGACATTTGTATAAGGGCTATATCAAAACATTGACCCACATATTCCACTTCCACTATTCGTATATTCCGTTTGTAATGTGTGGTTTGTAACATTTGCTATGCGACATTTTTATGGAGCTGTATCTAAATCTGAACCGATGTGACCTATTTTCATCACATGAAACAACAAAGGTTTCTGTTACTTCTAAATGTTTTCTCCTTAATTTTAAGATTAATTATGAATCATTCTTCTACAGTTTAATCTAAAAAGGATTACTAATTGCTACGATTAAAAAGTTTTCGAAATTTCCTATTATTCGCGATTTTATGGTTCGTAGCCACGTTTGCATGTTTAGATTTGAGCACTATGAATGTTAAAGTAAGCACATAGCCATTAACGCTCAAACATATAAATAAGACTTATTGTAAACTCGATAACATTTTTTTATGAAATGTTGGCAATGTTGTGTAGAAAATGCATTTTCTGGAATGTACACAGCGAATTTAAAGATTCCAGCTTCATCCGTCAGATTGGTGCCAAAAAAAGGGGAAAAGGGATAACCCTTTTCCATTTTTTTTACAAAAAGTGGATATTGCGGTAGGGCATGGTAAACAAATAATACAAATTGGATATTTTTGGAAAATTTTAATTTTCGCGGCAAATATGGCTAAAATGATTTTCACACATGACATTTTTGATTTATGATTTTCTCGCGATCTAGCCTACGGATCCGACTGATTTTTTGTTTGTTTGTTTAAGAACCAATGTCGCTTGTAACATTTATGAAGTCAGTCGCGAAAATCGATGCAATTGTTGAAGAATCCAAAATTCGCGGAATGAAGTCAGCAATCATATGCCATACAAATATTTTGGTATTCTCAATAGATAAAAAGTTACGCGGGTTTATCTAAAGAAACTTTCCACAATTTTTGACTTTACAGCCACTATTTATCCTATTTTAGCCTGATAACTTGGGAACCAAAATGTTATTAACCGCCTAATGATGGAATTTGATAATGCGATATGCCATATACCATAAAAAATAGCTTTAGAAAAAAATTCTTCTCTAAATTTATATGACAGATGACATCCAAATCGAAATCATAAATCTCGATATGTAAACATATTTCTCTTTGTTCAGTTACAACAACTGATGACATGTTTACCGCAAACAAACTAATTTTTCCCACAAATGAAACTAAAAAACGATGTTCACGTGTCTAAAATCTCGTTTCTACGTAATGAATTTTTTCTCTTCGTATAGGTCTCTATTTTAAAATCTACTTTAAAGTTGCGAAACAATAAGAAATGAGTTTTAACGTACTGAATTTTGTTGTCATGTTTTTCGTCTTGCATTTCATATTTGTTATTCGAATTTATACATTTTAAAGATTATAAAAATGAAGAAACATCTCCAAATATTTTTATTTAATCGGAATATGCGTATGAAGATTTTGAGTAAAAATTCTGTTACTCATGTAACTCCTGTATAAATTAAAAACCCCAACACTAATTAGACATCATATTTTGGCCCATACTTTGTCAACAAGCATATCCAATTTTCTTCATTTATCATAGAGAAAATGCGGGGCCTGAAGAGGGGTCAAGCGCCGTGGAATTCGATCGTTTTTTGTGTAATATTTCTTCAAAATATATATGTATGTATGTAATTTCAAGCAAACTATTTGAAAAAAAAAGAAGTTATACACGTAGAGAACAAGTCGGTTAATAAAAAAACAGCGATTGTCTGCCTATCTGCTATTGCAGCAGTTTTTTTTGGCATAACAGCATTATTCTGCAATCTTACATCACCATTTCACCCTGCTAAAGAGATTGCAGTCTGCATAAAGTGACTGCTGGTAATTAAACTATAAAAATAGATAAGCGTTCCTTTTATATTAGCTTGGGCCAGTATGCGTATCATTAAAAAGACAATCGCAATATCTTTCCGTGGCAATAAATTGATTTTTAATAACTTATATTCAAAAAAGTTTTGTTAGCATGTATATTTAAGTGGTCATACTGTTCTGTACATGTATTTAAAGTTTTTTCTATATTGCTAAAAACAGCAAACAGCTGTTTACCATCTCAGCAGATCATCAAATCTGCTTTTTCAGCAGAAAATCTGCTCTTTCAGTAGACTTTCTGCTTTATTTTACTGACAAATTCCTTTGAGTGTACTGATAGATGGATTACTGAAACGCAATTTTGACGATGAATGTATCAAAATATTTCTCGAATATCCTCGTAATAAAATATGAATGGTTGCCAAACGCTCACGTAATCAAATTCACATCATATATCATTGCGACCTAGACTGACTTTATTTTTTGTAAAACTACATGAAAACCCCCCCAGAGGAAAATCCTGCGCACGGCCCTGTCATCTACCACAATGGACTGAAGCAGAGCGAAATACGCCCCGATAGACAGATCAGGTGTTGTAGCTTTGTTGTGTGGAAGTAAGCTGATGTTGTTGCTGTGGTGGTGGTTGAGGAGTCTGATGTTGAATGTGCCTGCAACTAGTTGTTGCCGAGGTGGAGGCACGGGTAACACTACAGGTCTTTGTTGACATGCGCGACAAAACCCTCACTCCAGTCTTTGGATTTCGCAAGGCCTGAACAATTGTTGATGAACCGGAGATGATTCCATCCTTTGCAGATGGTGTATTGCATCGATATTGTATGAATGAATCAGTTACATACGGTACAGTACCATGGTCTGGGATTGGTATCAATACAGGCGCGGACCAGTAAAATGCGGAGTGCAGGGGAGGTTGCATTCCTTGGCCGGATTCTGTTGGAGATCCAGGTCGTATCGGTGTATAAAACCGACTGCGGGGAATACGCTGTTTGTTTAGTCATTTATTCTGGTATTATATTAGTCAGCAGAAACCAAAAATAACAAAAAAGCAAGTGTGACCTTTATTTGTTGCAGGTAAAAGTAGACTGAGCTGTTTCGGGGGGCGCGACCCCACCTCGTCAGAAATTTCGCAACGAATGTGTCCTTAACTTAACCCGAATGGTGCTAGCGTGACCATATGGTGACACACAAAATACGTTCACCAACGCATCTGGTGTGGATCACTGATAACACGAAAGTTTTATCTCAAAATTCGAAAAAAATAATAACAGGACTATTCGGGTTAAATCAATGCGAAGTGGGACTTGTGGTGTGTCGACTTAGTTCTGTGGAATACTTTTTTCAGCGATTCTTCGATTTGTTCGACCAAAAACTGGTAATTGCAACTGTTCAGTTCGTTTATAGGAAGAAAATGAGTCTTGGCGTAAAACAGAAATTTATGATTTTTTTAAATTAGGAACAAAGCGAAATGTTGAACTTCTATGAAACTGGAGAATGACTTTGTTTAATAAGATTCGAATATATCGCTTGTCATCCGAATATAAGCTCCATTTTATTATTATTAAAATTAATCAATAGAAACAGTAACAAAATAAAATTTAATATTCTTAATTCTTTACACAGGATTATTATTTTATAAAAAATTGACGAATTGCATATAGTTTTGTCCACACCGATTATTATATTTATCGATAAAAATACCGATAGCAAAGAAGTTTTAACAGATTATGCGCATTTTGTTAATTATTTGAAATCTTAATGTTGTATTGATATTTATTTAAACAACATTATTTTCGTTGAGATTCAAATTTAGTTGCATATGTTTGGCCACCACTATATGTTTATTATTGAATGATATTAGGATTTTATGCGCATAATTCTGTCAGAATAACTCTGATTGACATAAAAATTAGCTTTAGAATAAATGAAGTGTGCTCATCTTTTTAGCTGTGTTATGTACGCAAAAGGTTTTGTTTATTAAAATGTTTATATCGGAAAAGCAATTCTAGGCGGCTTTTAAATATTTTTTGTTTAAGCTTTTGAACTACTAAGTTTGATAATCTATGTTTTTAGTTTGAAAACAATGAATATACATTATTTCTGTAGAAGCTGCTTTTATATAGCCTTTATCTTCCATTTTCAGTGATCTTATTGCTATATTACCTACGCTTAGTTACAACATGGTTTACACACTAGATAAAATCGTATTCAGTCGTTGCTCAGTTTCCTAGGTCAGTTATTCATGCATTATTACATGTATTATCATGATTGATTGATTAATATTTCGGAGGAAAAGCGTTATAGTAGATATCGTAAAGTTTAAACAACTATGAAAGTCCAACTCTCGGCTGGTGGAAGTCATGGAGTGATGTCCACAGTATTACCGGCTGTTAATAGGCTATCTGCTTTACTTAGAAATGCAGAACCATATTAGCAAAAGTGTGATACTTTGTTTTCACATTGACATATTTGTTCACTGTTTCAAACTACACAGACGGACATGGCCAAATCGACTTAGAATACATGGGATCTTCATTGAATAGTTCAAGGTGTTACAAACGAAACGACAAAGTGAAAACGACAAAGTTTTATACCCACCCTAATGGGGAGGGTATAAAAAAACAATGTACATAATCTTACTTATAAAATTGGATCAATTTTGTGGCAACAGACGTCAGATCAAAATCCTTTTGGATTGAGGGCAACAAACTTTTGATACATATGTATGTACATACAAATATTGATAGATAGAATTAGTAGGATAATGTATGTTCGAAATCAAGAGGATTCCTCTGAGGAAAACGTTGCAAAGATCTTCGTTGGTGGTTCAGGGGTGGGTGAGCAGTGTCCAACTTGGATGGTGGAAACAGACTTGGAATAATGGTACCGCCCCCACTTCAAAACAAATGGAATCCTCTGGATTTCGAACATACATTTGTTTTGGGGGGTATCATATTTCACGATGCGGACAAGTTGGTGTGTGGATAAGGAAGGGGTCGGGGAAGGTTGGAAATGAGGAAGTGCATGTATGTGCGAATGTGAGTATTCGCCAATGTACGTGTATGTACGAGGGTGGCCGAGGGAGATCGTTGCAAATATATTCGTTGGTGAGCCAGGGGTGAGTGAGTAGTGTCCGACTTGAATGGAAGAAGGGGAGAAGAAGTCTTGCAAATGTACAGCTCAGAGGCGCCCAGCGGGAAAATTGGGAAAGCCTCCCCTTAGAAGGCCTTCTAAAATGCATTCTCTTCGGATCCGAAACAGATTCCTGTATGCCTTCTGCAAATAGGCATTCCAGAAGGCCTTCTTCGCGCATGAAAAAAGATCCGGGCACATTCTTACCTCGCTTCTCTAAGAAGGCCTACCAGAAGGCCTAATCATCAGCATTTAGAAATCCTATACTCATTCTTGACTGCCTTCTTTGAGAAGGCATTTAGAAAGGCCTTCTCATTTCCTATTAGATAGATCCAATGGATATTCTTCATTGCCTTCCTTTAGAAGGCCTGTTAGCATGCTGGAAGAATGAAGGCAGTACGGATGGAGTCCATTTTATTATTTTTACGAGTTTTATGAAAGATATTTTTACAATTCTCTTGATTTCAACTCAATTAAAATAATTTTTTTTAATAACTTTAAATTATTACATTTAAAACTATTTTTTAAATGTTTTGTTTGTTTAGTGATAAAAATATTTGTTGTTGTTGTCGTTGTGACTTTTTTGTAACAACTAAAATAGGCAATATAATACAGATCGACATAGATCCACTTTCTGAGTCGCTTTCACTTTAGCAATGTGTGTCTGTCTGTGCATCTATTCCTGTAATCAAACTACAGGTAGCAATTCTTCACCGATTCAAATGAATCCTTATATGTGGCTTTTTTCGGGGTAATACGAACTCTATTTAATATTAAGCAAATCGGTTTAAATGTAGATATAGCAATTATACAAATGTCTTTATAAATGTTTTCATATAGATCCATAAAAAGGGCCAATATGATTTCTTCTCCAAAAGTAAGACATATGCTATAATTTCTCGGAGTTACAAATTGTAGAAATAATTATACACAGTGGAAATAGGAAAGACCTTTATTATTTAGACGTTTACGTCCACTAATATCCACGGCAATATATATATTTATAGGGGATGAAACAGAAAAATTTTTAACTCGTCTTCAAGAACAAACGAAAAACGTTCTTACTTTATTACCACATAGTTATACTTTCGTCAGAAATTAATATTATTACACGTCCGACACCCATTCCTGAAGGCCTTATACGAAAAGACATTTTATGCTACAGGATCATTGGATGCTACAGGATCCATAACTCATGCTTGCTTGCCTTCGGATAGGCATGCTAGAAGGCCTTGCGAGAGAAGGCAGCGCGGAAGGTTTTCGATTTATCGATGGGTATTTTCTACAATTTTTTTGTTGTAAACGCATGACAAAAATCTGTGACTCATTCCTACTTACCTTCTTTCGCCAGACATGCTAAAAGGCCAGCCAAAAGAAGGCAGCGGCGAAGGTGTTCGCTTCGATTAAGGTCGTGTGTTTCTATAAACTTTTTGACACAAACAGACAATAAAGTTCTGTAGTTTAGTAGATATCACTTCCGATTAACAATGCGAAGATCATGGGTTCATATTCCAGTCGAGGCAAATAAAAATGTTGAAAGATTTAAATTGAAAATAAATATACTGCCAATAACAAGGCCAGAAATATTGAAATAATGCTGGTCCATTGGGTTGTCGTAATTTTTTAATATTGCGCCTATTTTTGGACCTTCTAGTAGGCCTTCCGGAAGGGCTTTGGTTGCAGGCCTTTCAGAAGGTCTTTGGTAGGATGCCTTCTAGATGGCATTTTGTTAGAGCCATTCTAGAAGGCCTGCGAATAGAAGCGAGACGGAAGGCCTTGCTCTCTAATCTTACCCTGTGTTAATTTTAAATGAGTATAGAATGCAGCAAGCATGCCTTGCGCCTCCCTGAGAAGGCCTTGCGTACGCCTTCTTTTTCCCGCTGGGCGCTTATGAATTCTCTTGAGTTAGAACATGCCCAATAAGCACATCGGATCCGAATCGGATCCGACTTCTCTGATTTAGTTTCGAGAACGGGTCCGATTTCGGCCCGAGAACGGGAGCAATTCCCTCTTCGATATCGGACCGAGAATTGAGTCCGATTTCGAAATGATATCGGACCCGAACTCAAAACGATGTAGGAACCAAAATCGAAGTGAGTTCGGATCCGATTTAGATATGAGTTCGTATCCGATCTCCAAATGATTTCGTATCCGAAAACGAAATGAATTCTGATCCGTTGCCGAAACGATTTTTGATCCTGCATAATTTAGCATAAAATATTAAGGCGGAACAAATTCAATTTTTACGCATTTATTTATAGCATAGGTAAGTATAAACGATTACAAACTATCTTATAGTAATAAGCTGTTAGATTGCGATTAAGATTGGTAATCAATTAGATTACGTTTTAAAAATAATTGTAATAACTATATAATTCTCTATTAAACAATTCCTTGTCAATTAGTAATCAGAATTTGTCCTTGTCAATTAGTAATCAGAATTTGTTTGATAGAGAATTATATAGTTATTACAATTATTTTTAAAACGTAATCCAATTGGTTACTAATCTTAATCGCCATCCGAATCGGAACAGAGAAAGCGGAGTCCGACATCTCGGACTCAAATCGGATCCGAATCGGAACAGAGAAAGCTGAGTCCGACATCTCGGACTCAAATCGGATCCGAATCGGAACAGAGAAAGCGGAGTCCGACATCTCGGACTCAAATCGGATCCGAATCGGAACAGAGAATGCGGAGTCCGACATCGCGGACTCAAATCGGATCCGAATCGGAACAGAGAAAGCGGAGTCCGACATCTCGGACTCAAATCGGATCCGAATCGGAACAGAGAAAGCGGAGTCCGACATCTCGGACTCAAATCGGATCCGAATCGGAACAGAGAAAGCGGAGTCCGACATCTCGGACTCAAATCGGATCCGAATCGGAACAGAGAAAGCGGAGTCCGACATCTCGGACTCAAATCGGATACGAATCGGAACAGAGAATGCGGAGTCCGACATCGCGGACTCAAATCGGATCCGAATCGGAACAGAGAAAGCGGAGTCCGACATCTCGGACTCAAATCGGATCCGAATCGGAACAGAGAAAGCGGAGTCCGACATCTCGGACTCAAATCGGATCCGAATCGGAACAGAGAAAGCGGAGTCCGACATCTCGGACTCAAATCGGAACCGAATCGGAACAGAGAAAGCGGAGTCCGACATCTCGGACTCAAATCGGATCCGAATCGGAACAGAGAAAGCGGAGTCCGACATCTCGGACTCAAATCGGATCCATATCGGAACAGAGAAAGCGAGAAACCGAGATGTCGGACTCAAATCGGATCCGAGTCCGACTTTGTGCTTATTGGGCTGTTGAAGATTTCAAGAGAATTGCCAATTGCGTGTGGGCTCTCTCTGTCGAGTCGTGAGTCTGTTGTTATTTTCTTTTTTTGTTTTTCGTTGTCCGGCAAGTTGAAGTGAAAGCAAAAAAAGTAAATGTTTCACAAAACATTATTAAATTTATTTTCATTAATTATTTTCGGCTGCAAACATGGAAGATGAAAATCATGGTAAGTAGTATTTAATTAAATATATTAGGTATTATTTCAATATCTAAATATCATTGCTACAAAATGTCTTCTTCTATTTAACTTTTAGTTACGCTTCATCCACGAAAAAGACAAAAGAAATTGGAAAACCGCAAGCGAACCATTACAAAGAAAAATGTTGAGTGTGGTAATGAACACAAAAATGCTAGTGGTAGAATAATTGCGGCGAAGAAATTTGAAAGCCAAATAATTTGCAAATGTGGGAAGGGATGCTGCCAGAAAATTGACGTTTTACGGCAGAAAGAAATTTTCGACAATTTTTACAAAACATCTAATTGGACACAAAAAACAGTGCTGATTCGAGGAACAGTGAAAAAATTGCCTGTGCCTCCTAAATTTGATCCAATAATTCCACAGAATGTAAGACAGAATTTTCAGTACACCGATCACGAATAGAAAGAGCATTGAAAAGTGTAATTAAAAATCCAAGTGCTTCTGAGACTCGCGGGCGAGGACCTCCGGCAAATAAAACTTCGGAACAAGATCGTAGCAATGTTTTAACTTTATAAATCTCTTCCCAAAATACGAATCGCATTACAGTCGTAATAAATCTTCAAAAAAATTCTTACATCCAAATTTAAATTTGAATAAGCTGTTCGATGAATATAAAAATTCCTGTGAGTTTAAAAAGGTGAATCCCGTTTCACATTATGTTTTCAGTGAAATTTTCAACAATAACTTCAATTTGGGCTTCAAGAGATGTCATACAGATACATGCAAAACCTGCGATAATTTCCAGTGTTCATTAAAAGCAAGTGGGGTTCAAGAAGAAATTGCTGAAATTAAAAGAAAACAATTGAAACATATGGAATTAGTTGAATATGTACATAAGGAGTTCAAACAAGATGTGACTAATGCTGAACGCGGATAATGTTGTTCTGTACTCCGACTCTTGTGGAGGTCAAAATCGGAATATTAAACTAGCTCTTTTATTAAAACATTTTTTAGCATCATCTCATTTAAAAAGTATAACTCAAAAATATTTTATTTCGGGCCATAGTTATAACAGTTGCGATAGATGCTTTAGTTTAATAGAAAAATATAAAAAAAATTGAGATTGTACCGACTCCGAATGATTGGATTAATATCATAAAGGAAGCCAAAAAGTCCGAGCCGAAGTTTATAGTTAAAGAAATGAACACCCCAGATTTTATAACTTCTAAGGAGCTGGAAAGGCTAATAGTAAATCGAAAAATAGATATTAACGGACAAAAAATAAATTGGTACACTATACGAAGAATTATTCAGGAAAAGAGTAATGTATTCCAATTAACTTTGTTTGATGGCAATGTAACGCAGGTAGTGAGTTTGGCAAAAAGAGGTGTACGTGAAGAAGATTTTGAAATGTTGGAGTTGGCTTGTCTGTATCCAGAGGGAAAAGCTATAACAAAAAGTAAATATTTAGATCTCCAACAGCTTATGTGCTTCATCCCTGTAGAATGCCGAACATTTTTTGAAAACTTAAATTATGAAAACAAAGAAGACATTGGTTATGGTTTTGTTTGTGATGGGAGTGATCCCGAAACCGCCTAACCGCGAAAATGAATAAAAAGTGAAGCTGCAAATTTTTTAAGTTTTATCGAAAACTTGACTTTTTATAGAGATTAAAAAAAAACAAAATTAATCTATTGAAATAATTTTTTTGTTTGGATTACCTAAATTACACTAAATCGCACTAAATGTTTTTAATTATGTTTTTAATTTTTTTTTCATATTTACTATTATAATTTTTTTATTAAAATAAGAAACGCCCTAAATGGAAAAATGGATTAATGAATTTAGTACAAAACAATGCTTTATGAAAGCTTCATATCACCAGTATTTAAGTAATTAAATTAAAGCTAATATTTTCTACTTGTACTTGTTATATCAAAAACGTATGAGCCTTGAAATTTTCATTAATTCTATTATTATAAAAAAAGAACATTTTTTTACTTTATAGTATGTAATACTTTTTATACATACAAAAGCTTAAGTGACTTGAAGTTTACATCATTTTTATTTGTTACAAACAAAAAATACTAAATAATTTCGTTTTTTAGACATTAGAACATATTGATATTAAACCTGTATTTTGGAAAATAAAGCATTCTTATTATTTCTTTCACTTCGACTTGCTGGACAACTAAAAACAAAAAAAGAAAATAACAACAGAGCCAACCGATCACGACTCGAGAGAGAGAGCCCACACGCAATTGGCAATTCTCTTGAAATCTTCAACAGCCCAATAAGCACATCGGATCCGAATCGGATCCGACTTCTATGATTTGGTTTCGAGAACGGGTCCGATTTCGGTCCGAGATCGGTCACGAGAACGGGAGCAATTCCCTCTTCGATATCGGACCGAGAATTGAGTCCGATTTCGAAATGATATCGGATCCGAACTCACTTCGATGTTGGTTCCGACATCGTTTTGAGTTCGGGTCCGATATCATTTCGGAATCGGACCGATTCGGATCCGATGTGCTTATTGGGTTGTTATATTTTGTTTTTTTTTTTCGTAAATCTGTCCATTGCATATTGGAAGTATTTTTTGCTCCGCTGGTCTTATACACTAATATGATGTCTGTTACATATGAGCCCAATAAGCACAAAGTCGGACTCGGATCCGATTCGGATCCGATTTGAGTCCGACATCTCGGTTTCTCGCTTTCTCTGTTCCGATTCGGATCCGATTTGAGTCCGAGATGTCGGACTCCGCTTTCTCTGTTCCGATTCGGATCCGATTTGAGTCCGAGATGTCGGACTCCGCTTTCTCTGTTCCGATTCGGATCCGATTTGAGTCCGAGATGTCGGACTCCGCTTTCTCTGGTCCGATTCGGATCCGATTTGAGTCCGAGATGTCGGACTCCGCTTTCTCTGTTCCGATTCGGATCCGATTTGAGTCCGAGATGTCGGACTCCGCTTTATCTGTTCCGATTCGGATCCGATTTGAGTCCGAGATGTCGGACTCCGCGTTCTCTGTTCCGATTCGGATCCGATTTGAGTCCGAGATGTCGGACTCCGCTTTCTCTGTTCCGATTCGGATCCGATTTGAGTCCGAGATTTCGGACGCTTTCGATTCAGGTTTGCAGTAAAAATTTGGAGTTTTATTTTTATATTTATTAATGAATTTATTTATTATTTTGAATTTATTACTTAGTATATATGTGGTGAAATAAGCAACATTTAGATGAAAAGTAATATGACATTAAAATTTAATATATTAATAAGTATATGACTCACATGTAACAGACATCATATTAGTTTATAAGTGGTACAAAATACAATTCGTTTGTCAATTTTATTTTGAAAACCTTTTTTATATGTAATATGTTGTGCTCATTGGGCAAATCTTCAAACTCAATATTATTAGTCTTGAACCCAATAAGCACAAAGTCGGACTCTGATCCGATTCGGATCCGATTTGAGTCCGACATCTCGGTTTCTCGCTTTCTCTGTTCCGATTCGGATCCGATTTGAGTCCGAGATGTCGGACTCCGCTTTCTCTGTTCCGATTCGGATCCGATTTGAGTCCGAGATGTCGGACTCCGCTTTCTCTGTTCCGATTCGGATCCGATTTGAGTCCGAGATGTCGGACTCCGCTTTCTCTGTTCCGATTCGGATCCGATTTGAGTCCGAGATGTCGGACTCCGCTTTCTCTGTTCCGATTCGGATCCGATTTGAGTCCGAGATGTCGGACTCCGCTTTCTCTGTTCCGATTCGGATCCGATTTGAGTCCGAGATGTCGGACTCCGCTTTTTCTGTTCCGATTCGGATCCGATTTGAGTCCGAGATGTCGGACTCCGCTTTCTCTGATCCGATTCGGATCCGATTTGAGTCCGAGATTTCGGACGCTTTCGATTCAGGTTTGCAGTAATTCATTTATATTTATTAATGAATTTATTTATTATTTTGAATTTATTACTTAGTATATATGTGGTGAAATAAGCAACAATTAGATGAAAAGTTATATGACATTAAAATTTAATATATTAATAAGTATATGACTCATATGTAACAGACATCATATTAGTGTATAAGACCAGCGGAGCAAAAAATACTTCCAATATGCAATGGACAGATTTACGAAAAAAAAAAACAAAATATAACAACCCAATAAGCACATAGGATCCGAATCGGATCCGACTTCTCTGATTTGGTTTCGAGAACGGGTCCGAGATCGGTCACGAGAACGGGAGCAATTCCCTCTTCGATATCGGACCGAGAATTGAGTCCGATTTCGAAATGATATCGGACCCGAACTCAAAACGATGTCGGAAACCAACATCGAAGTGAGTTCGGATCCGATATCATTTCGAAATCGGACTCAATTCTCGGTCCGATATCGAAGAGGGAATTGCTCCCGTTCTCGTGACCGATCTCGAACCGAAATCGGACCCGATCTCGAAACCAAATCAGAGAAGTCGGATCCGATTCGGATCCGATGTGCTTATTGGGAATATACAGTTTATATTAATGGTAATTGAAGAAGAAATGTCTTCGACTGATTTCAATGGATAGCCATGCACAATATAGTCCTATCACTCGTTTGATATCAGAATTCATTTCGTTTTTCGGATACGAAATCATTTGGAGATCGGATACGAACTCATATCTATCTGGTTTCGAGAACGGGTCCGATTTCCCGAACTCAAAACGATGTCGGAACCAACATCGAAGTGAGTTCGGGTCTGATATCATTTCGAAATCGGACTAAATTCTCGGTCCGATATCGAAGAGGGAATTGCTCCCGTTCTCGTGACCGATCTCGAACCGAAATCGGACCCGTTCTCGAAACCAAATCAGAGAAGTCGGATCCGATTCGGATCCGATGTGCTTATTGGGAGTCATATACTTATTAATATATTAAATTTTAATGTCATATTACTTTTCATCTAATTGTTGCTTATTTCACCACATATATACTAAGTAATAAATTCAAAATAATAAATAAATTCATTAATAAATATAAAAATAAAACTCCAAATTTTTACTGCAAACCTGAATCGAAAGCGTCCGAAATCTCGGACTCAAATCGGATCCGAATCGGAACAGAGAAGAAGCGGAGTCCGACATCTCGGACTCAAATCGGATCCGAATCGGAACAGAGAAAGCGGAGTCCGACATCTCGGACTCAAATCGGATCCGAATCGGAAACAGAGAACGCGGAGTCCGACATCTCGGACTCAAATCGGATCCGAATCGGAACAGAGAAAGCGGAGTCCGACAATCTCGGACTCAAATCGGATCCGAATCGGAACAGAGAAAGCGGAGTCCGACATCTCGGACTCAAAATCGGATCCGAATCGGAACAGAGAAAGCGGAGTCCGACATATCGGACTCAAATCGGATCCGAATCGGATCCGAGTCCGACTTTGTGCTTATTGGGAAGTGTTAAATATTTAATTTGTCTAAAAATAAAATAGAATCGCACCAACATATCCGTAAAGTGTGCAATAATAGCTTCAATACAAAAGAGGAGCTAATAAACGTCATATGTAAAGTCATCTGACTTGCATTGTGTGTTCAAAAAGTTTTTGTAATAAAAATGAATTTAAGAAACATTAAATGAATCATCCAGAGGTGAATAACGTACCAACCAATCAGCAATATCCCAACCGATATCTGCAAGGTGGGGTATCAACTGCCACAACAACAATGGACAAACCCTCAGCAACAATATCCATACCCCAATCAATATCTACAAGGTGGCTACCAACTACCACATCAACAACAACAGTACATACATTGGATGAATCCCCAGTAACAATATCCATACCCCAATCAATATGTGCAAGGTGGGTACCAACTGCCTCAACAACACTACGTACAGTTTGTGAACCCCTAACCCAATAAGCACAAAGTCGGACTCGGATCCGATTCGGAACCGATTTGAGTCCGACATCTCGGATTCTCGCTTTCTCTGTTCCGATTCGGATCCGATTTGAGTCCGAGATGTCGGACTCCGCTTTCTCTGTTCCGATTCGGTTCCGATTCGGATCCGATTTGAGTCCGGGATGTCGAACTCCGCTTTCTCTGTTCCGATTCGGATGGCGATTAAGATTAGTAACCAATTGGATTACGTTTTAAAAATAATTGTAATAACTATATAATTCTCTATCAAACAAATTCTGTTCTGATTACTAACACTGTGCAACATTTTTGAAGTCATTTCAAAATAACCATATACGGACACCGCTACATGATAAAAGACCAAAAAAAAAAAGACCCGTGTTTTTTTTTCCCCAAAGTCATGCACTTTTTTTTTATGGGCCCCCAGAGATTTGAGGCCTCGGTGTAATTTTTGGAAAAAAGTGATCATATTCTCAGGCTCATATCTTGCAAACCGTTCGGAATTTTGATTTACTCTCTGAGGCAAAGTTCTAGCTCTTGTCATAAAGAACAAAAATTGTGAACATATAAAATATGGTTATTTTGAAATGACTTCAAAAATGTTGCACAGTGAAAGGAAAAAAATCTAATTTTTGGGAAATTTTTCAATTTTGCGGCTACCTAAGCGCTACCTAAACGGTGTTAAGAATAATTCCTAGGAAGTTCATATGTTCTAGAAAGTTGTTTATTGAGATCTTAGGTACATTTTTGTAGTTGATTGTTTCCCTAAATTTTCAGCGGTTTGCTACCTATGGACCTGAACAGGGGAAAAAAGGTTAAAAAAAATCGAATTTTTTTAAGTTTTTTGCGATTTTGACCTTGAAGATGAAGTTTTTTTGATTTTATATGTTCACAATTTTTGTTCTTTATGACAAGAGCGAGAACTTTGCCTCAGAGAGTAAATCAAAATTTCGAACGGTTTGCAAGATATGAGCCTGAGAATATGATCACTTTTTTCCAAAAATTACACCGAGGCCTCAAATCTCTGGGGGCCCATAAAAAAAAAGTGCATGACTTTGGGGAAAAAAAAAACACGGGTCTTTTTTTTGGTCTTTTATCATGTAGCGGTGTCCGTATATGGTTATTTTTTTTCGTGTTGCACTGTGTAATTGACAAGGAATTGTTTAATAGAAAATTATATAGTTTTTACAATTATTTTTAAACCGTAATCTAATTGATTACCAATCTTAATCGCAATCTAACAGCATATTACTATAAGATAGTTTGTAATCGTTTATACTTACCTATGCTATAAATAAATGCGTAAAAATTGAATTTGTTCCGCCTTATTATTTTATGCTAAATTATGCAGGATCAAAAATCGTTTCGGCAACGGATCAGAATTCATTTCGTTTTCGGATACGAAATCATTTGGAGATCGGATACGAACTCATATCTAAATCGGATCCGAACTCACTTCGATTTTGGTTCCTACATCGTTTTGAGTTCGGGTTCGATATCATTTCGAAATCGGACTCAATTCTCGGTCCGATATCGAAGAGGGAATTGCTCCCGTTCTCGTGACCGATCTCGCACCGAAATCGGATCCGATGTGCTTATTCCCAATAAGCACATCGGATCCGACTTCTCTGATTTGGTTTCGAGATCGGGTCCGATTTCGGTTCGAGATCGGTCACGAGAACAGGAGCAATTCCCTCTTCGATATCGGACCGAGAATTGAGTCCGATTTCGAAATGATATCGGATCCGAACTCACTTCGATGTTGGTTCCGACATCGTTTTGAGTTCGGGTCCGATATCATTTCGAAATCGGACTCAATTCTCGGTCCGATATCGAAGAGGGAATTGCTCCCGTTCTCGTGACCGATCTCGGACCCGTTCTCGAAACCAAATCAGAGAAGTCGGATCCGATTCGGATCCTATGTGCTTATTGGGTTCTTATATTTTGTTTTTTTTTTTCGTAAATCTGTCCATTGCATATTGGAAGTATTTTTTGCTCCGCTGGTCTTATACACTAATATGATGTCTGTTACATATGAGTCATCCGATTTGAGTCCGAGATGTCGGACTCCGCTTTCTCTGTTCCGATTCGGATCCGATTTGAGTCCGAGATGTCGGACTCCGCTTTCTCTGTTCCGATTCGGATCCGATTTGAGTCCGAGATGTCGGACTCCGCTTTCTCTGTTCCGATTCGGATCCGATTTGTGTCCGAGATGTCGGACTCCGCTTTCTCTGTTCCGATTCGGATCCGATTTGAGTCCGAGATTTCGGACGCTTTCGATTCAGGTTTGCAGTAAAAATTTGGAGTTTTATTTTTATATTTATTAATGAATTTATTTATTATTTTGAATTTATTACTTAGTATATATGTGGTGAAATAAGCAACATTTAGATGAAAAGTAATATGACATTAAAATTTAATATATTAATAAGTATATGACTCACATGTAACAGACATCATATTAGTTTATAAGTGGTACAAAATACAATTCGTTTGTCAATTTTATTTTGAAACCCTTTTTTATATGTAATATGTTGTGCTCATTGGGCAAATCTTCAAACTCAATATTATTAGTCTTGAATATACAGTTTATATTAATGGTAATTGAAGAAGAAATGTCTTCGACTGATTTCAATGGATAGCCATGCACAATATAGTCCTATCAACTCGTTTGATATCAGAATTCATTTCGTTTTCGGATACGAAATCATTTGGAGATCGGACCCGAACTCAAAACGTTGTAGGAACCAACATCGAAGTGAGTTCGGATCCGATATCATTTCGAAATCGGACTCAATTCTCGGTCCGATATCGAAGTGGGAATTGCTCCCGTTCTCGTGACCGATCTCGAACCGAAATCGGACCCGTTCTCGAAACCAAATATATATACCCAATAAGCACATCGGATCCGAATCGGATCCGAATCGGATCCGACTTCTCTGATTTGGTTTCGAGATCGGGTCCGATTTCGGTTCGAGATCGGTCACGAGAACGGGAGCAATTCCCTCTTCGATATCGGACCGAGAATTGAGTCCGATTTCGAAATGATATCGGATCCGAACTCACTTCGATGTTGGTTCCGACATCGTTTTGAGTTCGGGTCCGATATCATTTCGAAATCGGTTTCAATTCTCGGTCCGATATCGAAGAGGGAATTGCTCCCGTTCTCGTGACCGATCTCGGACCCGTTCTCGAAACCAAATCAGAGAAGTCGAATCCGATTCGGATCCTATGTGCTTATTGGGTTGTTATATTTTGTTTTTTTTTTTCGTAAATCTGTCCATTGCATATTGGAAGTATTTTTTGCTCCGCTGGTCTTATACACTAATATGATGTCTGTTACATATGAGTCATATACTTATTAATATATTAAATTTTAATGTCATATAACTTTTCATCTAATTGTTGCTTATTTCACCACATATATACTAAGTAATAAATTCAAAATAATAAATAAATTCATTAATAAATATAAAAATAAAACTCCAAATTTTTACTGCAAACCTGAATCGAAAGCGTCCGAAATCTCGGACTCAAATCGGATCCGAATCGGAACAGAGAAAGCGGAGTCCGACCTCTCGGACTCAAATCGGATCCGAATCGGAACAGAGAAAGCGGAGTCCGACATCTCGGACTCAAATCGGATCCGAATCGGAACAGAGAAAGCGGAGTCCGACATCTCGGACTCAAATCGGATCCGAATCGGAACAGAGAAAGCGAGAAACCGAGATGTCGGACTCAAATCGGATCCGAGTCCGACTTTGTGCTTATTGGGTATATATCCGATCTCCAAATGATTTCGTATCCGAAAACGAAATGAATTCTGATATCAAACGAGTTGATAGGACTATATTGTGCATGGCTATCCATTGAAATCAGTCGAAGACATTTCTTCTTCAATTACCATTAATATAAACTGTATATTCAAGACTAATAATATTGAGTTTGAAGATTTGCCCAATGAGCACAACATCCCAATAAGCACAAAGTCGGACTCGGATCCGATTTGAGTCCGACATCTCTGTTTCTCGCTTTCTCTGTTCCGATTCGGATCCGATTTGAGTCCGAGATGTCGGACTCCGCTTTCTCTGTTCCGATTCGGATCCGAGTTGAGTCCGAGATGTCGGACTCCGCTTTCTCTGTTCCGATTCGGATCCGATTTGAGTCCGAGATGTCGGACTCCGCTTTCTCTGTTCCGATTCGGATCCGATTTGAGTCCGAGATTTCGGACGCTTTCGATTCAGGTTTGCAGTAAAAATTTGGAGTTTTATTTTTATATTTATTAATGAATTTATTTATTATTTTGAATTTATTACTTAGTATATATGTGGTGAAATAAGCAACATTTAGATGAAAAGTAATATGACATTAAAATTTAATATATTAATAAGTATATGACTCATATGTAACAGACATCATATTAGTGTATAAGACCAGCGGAGCAAAAAATACTTCCAATATGCAATGGACAGATTTACGAAAAAAAAAACAAAATATAACAACCCAATAAGCACATAGGATCCGAATCGGATCCGACTTCTCTGATTTGGTTTCGAGAACGGGTCCGAGATCGGTCACGAGAACGGGAGCAATTCCCTCTTCGATATCGGACCGAGAATTGAGTCCGATTTCGAAATGATATCGGACCCGAACTCAAAACGATGTCGGAACCAACATCGAAGTGAGTTCGGATCCGATATCATTTCGAAATCGGACTCAATTCTCGGTCCGATATCGAAGAGGGAATTGCTCCCGTTCTCGTGACCGATCTCGAACCGAAATCGGACCCGATCTCGAAACCAAATCAGAGAAGTCGGATCCGATTCGGATCCGATTCGGATCCGATGTGCTTATTGGGATATTACATATAAAAAAGGTTTTCAAAATAAAATTGACAAACGAATTGTATTTTGTACCACTTATACACTAATATGATGTCTGTTACATGTGAGTCATATACTTATTAATATATTAAATTTTAATGTCATATTACTTTTCATCTAAATGTTGCTTATTTCACCACATATATACTAAGTAATAAATTCAAAATAATAAATAAATTCATTAATAAATATAAAAATAAAACTCCAAATTTTTACTGCAAACCTGAATCGAAAGCGTCCGAAATCTTGAACTCAAATCGGATCCGAATCGGAACAGAGAAAGCGGAGTCCGACATCTCGGACTCAAATCGGATCCGAATCGGAACAGAGAAAGCGGAGTCCGACATCTCGGACTCAAATCGGATCCGAATCGGAACAGAGAAAGCGGAGTCCGACATCTCGGACTCAAATCGGATCCGAATCGGAACAGAGAAAGCGGAGTCCGACATCTCGGACTCAAATCGGATCCGAATCGGAACAGAGAAAGCGGAGTCCGACATCTCGGACTCAAATCGGATCCGAATCGGAACAGAGAAAGCGAGAAACCGAGATGTCGGACTCAAATCGGATCCGAGTCCGACTTTGTGCTTATTGGGATATGGCTGTCGCAGTCAAAAAGACACACTTCTTCTAAGTGAATTTGTTAAGGACAAGAAAGTCCATATTATTCGACTGTTAGAAGACAGTTTAATAAAGCACGTTATTTTAAAATTTAATTTGAAGCTAATAACAGAATATTTAAAAAAATTCGATGAAACCAAAGATAAAACAGAATTGATTGTTATTACTCATAGAGGCTGAATGGTTCTGCTGACGAGAGAACACTGCGTGGAGGAGATGGTACAAAAACAGTTGGATGACATAACTATTAAAATATCCGAATTCCAAGAAAGGGATTCTGGGTGGGCATTGTTAAAAATACTCTGGGTGGATATACATATAAATGAATCAAGCTTAATAAATCAGAGAAGTCGGATCCGATTCGGATCCGATTCGGATCCGATGTGCTTATTGGGATATTACATATAAAAAAGGTTTTCAAAATAAAATTGACAAACGAATTGTATTTTGTACCACTTATACACTAATATGATGTCTGTTACATGTGAGTCATATACTTATTAATATATTAAATTTTAATGTCATATTACTTTTCATCTAAATGTTGCTTATTTCACCACATATATACTAAGTAATAAATTCAAAATAATAAATAAATTCATTAATAAATATAAAAATAAAACTCCAAATTTTTACTGCAAACCTGAATCGAAAGCGTCCGAAATCTTGAACTCAAATCGGATCCGAATCGGAACAGAGAAAGCGGAGTCCGACATCTCGGACTCAAATCGGATCCGAATCGGAACAGAGAAAGCGGAGTCCGACATCTCGGACTCAAATCGGATCCGAATCGGAACAGAGAAAGCGGAGTCCGACATCTCGGACTCAAATCGGATCCGAATCGGAACAGAGAAAGCGGAGTCCGACATCTCGGACTCAAATCGGATCCGAATCGGAACAGAGAAAGCGGAGTCCGACATCTCGGACTCAAATCGGATCCGAATCGGAACAGAGAAAGCGAGAAACCGAGATGTCGGACTCAAATCGGATCCGAATCGGATCCGAGTCCGACTTTGTGCTTATTGGGATATGGCTGTCGCAGTCAAAAAGACACACTTCTTCTAAGTGAATTTGTTAAGGACAAGAAAGTCCATATTATTCGACAGTTAGAAGACAGTTTAATAAAGCACGTTATTTTAAAATTTAATTTGAAGCTAATAACAGAATATTTAAAAAAATTCGATGAAACCAAAGATAAAACAGAATTGATTGTTATTACTCATAGAGGCTGAATGGTTCTGCTGACGAGAGAACACTGCGTGGAGGAGATGGTACAAAAACAGTTGGATGACATAACTATTAAAATATCCGAATTCCAAGAAAGGGATTCTGGGTGGGCATTGTTAAAAATACTCTGGGTGGATATACATATAAATGAATCAAGCTTAATAACAGGTTCCCACTACATCAAAACACCTAATAAACTAGCAGCAAAAAGAGCTACAAATGGTGTATAATAGCTCATTTGGATAAACGAGATATGAACGCAGATCGCTATTTAACCTACAGCATTGCTACTATTGGTTCAGATGTTATTACATTTCGAAATGATATCATATTGAACTTTAACGTTTTACATTTTCCATTGTCGGTCAAACATATAAAAATCTTTGAAGCTAATAACCGAAACATCAGCATTAATGTGTTTGGTTGGCATGATGTTAAAGGGGAAGTTGTTGGACCATATAAATTAATATAGGAAGACAGAACAGTCCATATAAATTTATTGCTGTTGGAGAATGGACTATACCACTATATATTGGTCAATGACCTTTCAAGGTATTATATTTTAATACAATTTCTTAGTATTCCACTAATAGTATTTTTTCTTTACAGACTTTTAACATTGAGTGCCACGTCGTACGTTTCCGTACGATACCTAACCCGTCGTACGTATGCTTGCAATATACTCACTTAGCGTATATGGCGATAAGACATAAAATGGAATGCAATAAGATTGTAACAGAAATGTCACTTCCAGAAAAGGCGGTTTTGCAGATCACGCAGTATAAAAGGATGCTTGATGTCCCATGTACAGTATATTCGGACTTTGAGTGTATTCTTGAAAGTATAGAGGAAGAAATAAATACGAGGAGTACGCTAAAGAGCAAACATATTCCATGTGCATTTAGCTATTACATTAAGTGTAGCTTTAACAACAGCTTAGATAAGTTTAAAATATACACAGGGATGGACGATAGCGAAAAATTTGTAAACTATCTGTGTGAGGATTGCACAAAAATTTATTACAGCTATTTAAATGTAAAAAAATATGAATAGTTTAACACCCAGCGAGGAATACATTTATCAAAATGCTTCTGAATGTCATATTTGCAATAAGTCGTTAGGAGGTGATAAAGTACGGGTTCACTGTCATCTGACAGGTAACTACAGGGGACCAGCACACAACGAGTGCAATTTGCAACATCGTGTGCCTAATTTTATACCATTTTTTTTTTCATAACTTTTCTTCTTACGATTATCACATTTTTGTTAAAGAATTAGCTAAAATTTCAGGGACTATAAAAGTGATTCCTTTAAAAAGGGAGTTATACGTATCGCTTTCTCATATATCTCAAAACAGCCATTTAGAATTGAGGTTTTTAGACTCACTAAGATTTATGGCTGAAAGTTTAGATACACAAGCTTGTAATCTTTCAGATGATGATTTTCATATTTTCATCATGAAAAGAAAAGGAGTTTTTCCTTATGAATATTTGAATTCTTTTCGTCAAAGAACTTCCTCCTCAAGATGCATTTTCAATACTCTCACTAACAAAAATTGTTCCATGCCATGCTTAAATTTACTGGAGTCAAGTTGCAGCTCCTAACCGATATTCACATGTATAATTTTTGCAAAAGAGGTACTCGAGGATGTGTCGTCCAATGTTCTAAGAGACATTCAAAAGCGAAACCGGTAGAGTCCATTATATACCTTGATGCTAACGATCTTTATGGATGGGCCATGTCTCAAAGTCTACCCATAAATAATTTTAAATGGTTGGAATGGGAAGCTTTTGAAAAACTTTGTGGTAAGGAAAATATAGAAAAAATTGCTGATGATTTATCAACTGGATTTATTTTTGAAGTTGATTTAGAATATCCTGATGAACTACATGACCTGCACAACGACTTACCATTTTGTGCTGAAAACAAAACGGTAAGGGCATCCAAATGCAAAAAGTTAATTGCTGTTTTCAGCTCAAAGCTATTTTATCCCATTCATTATAGTGTTCTGAAGCAATGCTTAACAAATGGTTTAATTCTGAAAAAAGTTCACCGAATTCTGGTTTTATCCACAATTGAATAAAAAAGTATTGGGTATGATGAAAGTTGAGGATTGTGGGAAGATTATGACCAAATTTGTTGGACTTCAGTCAAAAATGTACTCCTTTACAACTGAGAATGGTGAAGAAGTAAAAGAAATTAAAAAGTCTAAAGGTGTAAAAAAATATGTGCTTGATAAGTATAGCATAGCCAACTACAGAGACTGTATGCTAAATAAAAAATATATATTGACGATATGTTGACATTCAAATCAAGGATGCATCAAATATACACAAATAATTTAAATAAGCTACAATGACGATAAGAAAAAAATAGGAGAGATGGTATAAATACCTACGCTTGTATTACAAAATTGGAAATGTAAATATAGAATTAGACGAAGAAATGTCAACTAACAACCTTCTTGAGACAGTACCAGAAAAAAAGAAGAAGATGGTGACGATTGTTAATTTATAACGTTTTCATAAAGGATTTATACAATTTTCATACAATTCAATAAAAAATAATTTGGTTGTTGTTTAAAAATATATAAAAATTTTATTTTATTTATTAAATTCTTAGATCATGTAAGTATAAAATTTATATAATTTTTCGTACTATTCTAGTTAACGGTGTGTAATGTAATAAACTATCATGGAGTATTAAGCAGTATGCAGCTGTATTTTCTGAAATAATTGTTATTACTCATAGAGGCAGAATGGTTCTGCTGACGAGAGAACACTGCGTGGAGGAGATGGTACAAAAACAGTTGGATGACATAACTATTAAAATATCCGAATTCCAAGAAAGGGATTCTGGGTGGGCATTGTTAAAAATACTCTGGGTGGATATACATATAAATGAATCAAGCTTAATAACAGGTTCCCACTACATCAAAACACCTAATAAACTAGCAGCAAAAAGAGCTTGTCTAAATATAAATAACAATGATATGTTCTACTACAAATGGTGTACAATAGCTCATTTGGATAAACGAGTTGTGAACGCAGATCGCTATTTAACCTACAGCATTGCTACTATTGGTTCAGATGTTATTACATTTCGAAATGATATCATATTGAACTTTAACGTTTTACATTTTCCATTGTCGGTCAAACATATAAAAATCTTTGAAGCTAATAACCGAAACATCAGCATTAATGTGTTTGGTTGGCATGATGTTAAAGGGGAAGTTGTTGGACCATATAAATTAATATAGGAAGACAGAACAGTCCATATAAATTTATTGCTGTTGGAGAATGGACTATACCACTATATATTGGTCAATGACCTTTCAAGGTATTATATTTTAATACAATTTCTTAGTATTCCACTAATAGTATTTTTTCTTTACAGACTTTTAACATTGAGTGCCACGTCGTACGTTTCCGTACGATACCTAACCCGTCGTACGTATGCTTGCAATATACTCACTTAGCGTATATGGCGATAAGACATAAAATGGAATGCAATAAGATTGTAACAGAAATGTCACTTCCAGAAAAGGCGGTTTTGCAGATCACGCAGTATAAAAGGATGCTTGATGTCCCATGTACAGTATATTCGGACTTTGAGTGTATTCTTGAAAGTATAGAGGAAGAAATAAATACGAGGAGTACGCTAAAGAGCAAACATATTCCATGTGCATTTAGCTATTACATTAAGTGTAGCTTTAACAACAGCTTAGATAAGTTTAAAATATACACAGGGATGGACGATAGCGAAAAATTTGTAAACTATCTGTGTGAGGATTGCACAAAAATTTATTACAGCTATTTAAATGTAAAAAAATATGAATAGTTTAACACCCAGCGAGGAATACATTTATCAAAATGCTTCTGAATGTCATATTTGCAATAAGTCGTTAGGAGGTGATAAAGTACGGGTTCACTGTCATCTGACAGGTAACTACAGGGGACCAGCACACAACGAGTGCAATTTGCAACATCGTGTGCCTAATTTTATACCATTTTTTTCATAACTTTTCTTCTTACGATTATCACATTTTTGTTAAAGAATTAGCTAAAATTTCAGGGACTATAAAAGTGATTCCTTTAAAAAGGGAGTTATACGTATCGCTTTCTCATATATCTCAAAACAGCCATTTAGAATTGAGGTTTTTAGACTCACTAAGATTTATGGCTGAAAGTTTAGATACACAAGCTTGTAATCTTTCAGATGATGATTTTCATATTTTCATCATGAAAAGAAAAGGAGTTTTTCCTTATGAATATTTGAATTCTTTTCGTCAAAGAACTTCCTCCTCAAGATGCATTTTCAATACTCTCACTAACAAAAATTGTTCCATGCCATGCTTAAATTTACTGGAGTCAAGTTGCAGCTCCTAACCGATATTCACATGTATAATTTTTGCAAAAGAGGTACTCGAGGATGTGTCGTCCAATGTTCTAAGAGACATTCAAAAGCGAAACCGGTAGAGTCCATTATATACCTTGATGCTAACGATCTTTATGGATGGGCCATGTCTCAAAGTCTACCCATAAATAATTTTAAATGGTTGGAATGGGAAGCTTTTGAAAAACTTTGTGGTAAGGAAAATATAGAAAAAATTGCTGATGATTTATCAACTGGATTTATTTTTGAAGTTGATTTAGAATATCCTGATGAACTACATGACCTGCACAACGACTTACCATTTTGTGCTGAAAACAAAACGGTAAGGGCATCCAAATGCAAAAAGTTAATTGCTGTTTTCAGCTCAAAGCTATTTTATCCCATTCATTATAGTGTTCTGAAGCAATGCTTAACAAATGGTTTAATTCTGAAAAAAGTTCACCGAATTCTGGTTTTATCCACAATTGAATAAAAAAGTATTGGGTATGATGAAAGTTGAGGATTGTGGGAAGATTATGACCAAATTTGTTGGACTTCAGTCAAAAATGTACTCCTTTACAACTGAGAATGGTGAAGAAGTAAAAGAAATTAAAAAGTCTAAAGGTGTAAAAAAATATGTGCTTGATAAGTATAGCATAGCCAACTACAGAGACTGTATGCTAAATAAAAAATATATATTGACGATATGTTGACATTCAAATCAAGGATGCATCAAATATACACAAATAATTTAAATAAGCTCCAATGACGATAAGAAAAAAATAGGAGAGATGGTATAAATACCTACGCTTGTATTACAAAATTGGAAATGTAAATATAGAATTAGACGAAGAAATGTCAACTAACAACCTTCTTGAGACAGTACCAGAAAAAAAGAAGAAGATGGTGACGATTGTTAATTTATAACGTTTTCATAAAGGATTTATACAATTTTCATACAATTCAATAAAAAATAATTTGGTTGTTGTTTAAAAATATATAAAAATTTTATTTTATTTATTAAATTCTTAGATCATGTAAGTATAAAATTTATATAATTTTTCGTACTATTCTAGTTAACGGTGTGTAATGTAATAAACTATCATGGAGTATTAAGCAGTATGCAGCTGTATTTTCTGAAATAATTGTTATTACTCATAGAGGCAGAATGGTTCTGCTGACGAGAGAACACTGCGTGGAGGAGATGGTACAAAAACAGTTGGATGACATAACTATTAAAATATCCGAATTCCAAGAAAGGGATTCTGGGTGGGCATTGTTAAAAATACTCTGGGTGGATATACATATAAATGAATCAAGCTTAATAACAGGTTCCCACTACATCAAAACACCTAATAAACTAGCAGCAAAAAGAGCTTGTCTAAATATAAATAACAATGATATGTTCTACTACAAATGGTGTACAATAGCTCATTTGGATAAACGAGTTATGAACGCAGATCGCTATTTAACCTACAGCATTGCTACTATTGGTTCAGATGTTATTACATTTCGAAATGATATCATATTGAACTTTAACGTTTTACATTTTCCATTGTCGGTCAAACATATAAAAATCTTTGAAGCTAATAACCGAAACATCAGCATTAATGTGTTTGGTTGGCATGATGTTAAAGGGGAAGTTGTTGGACCATATAAATTAATATAGGAAGACAGAACAGTCCATATAAATTTATTGCTGTTGGAGAATGGACTATACCACTATATATTGGTCAATGACCTTTCAAGGTATTATATTTTAATACAATTTCTTAGTATTCCACTAATAGTATTTTTTCTTTACAGACTTTTAACATTGAGTGCCACGTCGTACGTTTCCGTACGATACCTAACCCGTCGTACGTATGCTTGCAATATACTCACTTAGCGTATATGGCGATAAGACATAAAATGGAATGCAATAAGATTGTAACAGAAATGTCACTTCCAGAAAAGGCGGTTTTGCAGATCACGCAGTATAAAAGGATGCTTGATGTCCCATGTACAGTATATTCGGACTTTGAGTGTATTCTTGAAAGTATAGAGGAAGAAATAAATACGAGGAGTACGCTAAAGAGCAAACATATTCCATGTGCATTTAGCTATTACATTAAGTGTAGCTTTAACAACAGCTTAGATAAGTTTAAAATATACACAGGGATGGACGATAGCGAAAAATTTGTAAACTATCTGTGTGAGGATTGCACAAAAATTTATTACAGCTATTTAAATGTAAAAAAATATGAATAGTTTAACACCCAGCGAGGAATACATTTATCAAAATGCTTCTGAATGTCATATTTGCAATAAGTCGTTAGGAGGTGATAAAGTACTGGTTCACTGTCATCTGACAGGTAACTACAGGGGACCAGCACACAACGAGTGCAATTTGCAACATCGTGTGCCTAATTTTATACCATTTTTTTTCATAACTTTTCTTCTTACGATTATCACATTTTTGTTAAAGAATTAGCTAAAATTTCAGGGACTATAAAAGTGATTCCTTTAAAAAGGGAGTTATACGTATCGCTTTCTCATATATCTCAAAACAGCCATTTAGAATTGAGGTTTTTAGACTCACTAAGATTTATGGCTGAAAGTTTAGATACACAAGCTTGTAATCTTTCAGATGATGATTTTCATATTTTCATCATGAAAAGAAAAGGAGTTTTTCCTTATGAATATTTGAATTCTTTTCGTCAAAGAACTTCCTCCTCAAGATGCATTTTCAATACTCTCACTAACAAAAATTGTTCCATGCCATGCTTAAATTTACTGGAGTCAAGTTGCAGCTCCTAACCGATATTCACATGTATAATTTTTGCAAAAGAGGTACTCGAGGATGTGTCGTCCAATGTTCTAAGAGACATTCAAAAGCGAAACCGGTAGAGTCCATTATATACCTTGATGCTAACGATCTTTATGGATGGGCCATGTCTCAAAGTCTACCCATAAATAATTTTAAATGGTTGGAATGGGAAGCTTTTGAAAAACTTTGTGGTAAGGAAAATATAGAAAAAATTGCTGATGATTTATCAACTGGATTTATTTTTGAAGTTGATTTAGAATATCCTGATGAACTACATGACCTGCACAACGACTTACCATTTTGTGCTGAAAACAAAACGGTAAGGGCATCCAAATGCAAAAAGTTAATTGCTGTTTTCAGCTCAAAGCTATTTTATCCCATTCATTATAGTGTTCTGAAGCAATGCTTAACAAATGGTTTAATTCTGAAAAAAGTTCACCGAATTCTGGTTTTATCCACAATTGAATAAAAAAGTATTGGGTATGATGAAAGTTGAGGATTGTGGGAAGATTATGACCAAATTTGTTGGACTTCAGTCAAAAATGTACTCCTTTACAACTGAGAATGGTGAAGAAGTAAAAGAAATTAAAAAGTCTAAAGGTGTAAAAAAATATGTGCTTGATAAGTATAGCATAGCCAACTACAGAGACTGTATGCTAAATAAAAAATATATATTGACGATATGTTGACATTCAAATCAAGGATGCATCAAATATACACAAATAATTTAAATAAGCTACAATGACGATAAGAAAAAAATAGGAGAGATGGTATAAATACCTACGCTTGTATTACAAAATTGGAAATGTAAATATAGAATTAGACGAAGAAATGTCAACTAACAACCTTCTTGAGACAGTACCAGAAAAAAAGAAGAAGATGGTGACGATTGTTAATTTATAACGTTTTCATAAAGGATTTATACAATTTTCATACAATTCAATAAAAAATAATTTGGTTGTTGTTTAAAAATATATAAAAATTTTATTTTATTTATTAAATTCTTAGATCATGTAAGTATAAAATTTATATAATTTTTCGTACTATTCTAGTTAACGGTGTGTAATGTAATAAACTATCATGGAGTATTAAGCAGTATGCAGCTGTATTTTCTGAAATAATTGTTATTACTCATAGAGGCAGAATGGTTCTGCTGACGAGAGAACACTGCGTGGAGGAGATGGTACAAAAACAGTTGGATGACATAACTATTAAAATATCCGAATTCCAAGAAAGGGATTCTGGGTGGGCATTGTTAAAAATACTCTGGGTGGATATACATATAAATGAATCAAGCTTAATAACAGGTTCCCACTACATCAAAACACCTAATAAACTAGCAGCAAAAAGAGCTTGTCTAAATATAAATAACAATGATATGTTCTACTACAAATGGTGTACAATAGCTCATTTGGATAAACGAGTTATGAACGCAGATCGCTATTTAACCTACAGCATTGCTACTATTGGTTCAGATGTTATTACATTTCGAAATGATATCATATTGAACTTTAACGTTTTACATTTTCCATTGTCGGTCAAACATATAAAAATCTTTGAAGCTAATAACCGAAACATCAGCATTAATGTGTTTGGTTGGCATGATGTTAAAGGGGAAGTTGTTGGACCATATAAATTAATATAGGAAGACAGAACAGTCCATATAAATTTATTGCTGTTGGAGAATGGACTATACCACTATATATTGGTCAATGACCTTTCAAGGTATTATATTTTAATACAATTTCTTAGTATTCCACTAATAGTATTTTTTTCTTTACAGACTTTTAACATTGAGTGCCACGTCGTACGTTTCCGTACGATACCTAACCCGTCGTACGTATGCTTGCAATATACTCACTTAGCGTATATGGCGATAAGACATAAAATGGAATGCAATAAGATTGTAACAGAAATGTCACTTCCAGAAAAGGCGGTTTTGCAGATCACGCAGTATAAAAGGATGCTTGATGTCCCATGTACAGTATATTCGGACTTTGAGTGTATTCTTGAAAGTATAGAGGAAGAAATAAATACGAGGAGTACGCTAAAGAGCAAACATATTCCATGTGCATTTAGCTATTACATTAAGTGTAGCTTTAACAACAGCTTAGATAAGTTTAAAATATACACAGGGATGGACGATAGCGAAAAATTTGTAAACTATCTGTGTGAGGATTGCACAAAAATTTATTACAGCTATTTAAATGTAAAAAAATATGAATAGTTTAACACCCAGCGAGGAATACATTTATCAAAATGCTTCTGAATGTCATATTTGCAATAAGTCGTTAGGAGGTGATAAAGTACGGGTTCACTGTCATCTGACAGGTAACTACAGGGGACCAGCACACAACGAGTGCAATTTGCAACATCGTGTGCCTAATTTTATACCATTTTTTTCATAACTTTTCTTCTTACGATTATCACATTTTTGTTAAAGAATTAGCTAAAATTTCAGGGACTATAAAAGTGATTCCTTTAAAAAGGGAGTTATACGTATCGCTTTCTCATATATCTCAAAACAGCCATTTAGAATTGAGGTTTTTAGACTCACTAAGATTTATGGCTGAAAGTTTAGATACACAAGCTTGTAATCTTTCAGATGATGATTTTCATATTTTCATCATGAAAAGAAAAGGAGTTTTTCCTTATGAATATTTGAATTCTTTTAGTCAAAGAACTTCCTCCTCAAGATGCATTTTCAATACTCTCACTAACAAAAATTGTTCCATGCCATGCTTAAATCTACTGGAGTCAAGTTGCAGCTCCTAACCGATATTCACATGTATAATTTTTGCAAAAGAGGTACTCGAGGATGTGTCGTCCAATGTTCTAAGAGACATTCAAAAGCGAAACCGGTAGAGTCCATTATATACCTTGATGCTAACGATCTTTATGGATGGGCCATGTCTCAAAGTCTACCCATAAATAATTTTAAATGGTTGGAATGGGAAGCTTTTGAAAAACTTTGTGGTAAGGAAAATATAGAAAAAATTGCTGATGATTTATCAACTGGATTTATTTTTGAAGTTGATTTAGAATATCCTGATGAACTACATGACCTGCACAACGACTTACCATTTTGTGCTGAAAACAAAACGGTAAGGGCATCCAAATGCAAAAAGTTAATTGCTGTTTTCAGCTCAAAGCTATTTTATCCCATTCATTATAGTGTTCTGAAGCAATGCTTAACAAATGGTTTAATTCTGAAAAAAATTCACCGAATTCTGGTTTTATCCACAATTGAATAAAAAAGTATTGGGTATGATGAAAGTTGAGGATTGTGGGAAGATTATGACCAAATTTGTTGGACTTCAGTCAAAAATGTACTCCTTTACAACTGAGAATGGTGAAGAAGTAAAAGAAATTAAAAAGTCTAAAGGTGTAAAAAAATATGTGCTTGATAAGTATAGCATAGCCAACTACAGAGACTGTATGCTAAATAAAAAATATATATTGACGATATGTTGACATTCAAATCAAGGATGCATCAAATATACACAAATAATTTAAATAAGCTACAATGACGATAAGAAAAAAATAGGAGTGATGGTATAAATACCTACGCTTGTATTACAAAATTGGAAATGTAAATATAGAATTAGACGAAGAAATGTCAACTAACAACCTTCTTGAGACAGTACCAGAAAAAAAAGAAGAAGATGATGACGATTGTTAATTTATAACGTTTTCATAAATGATGTATACAATTTTCATACAATTCAATAAAAAATAATTTGGTTGTTGTTTAAAAATATATAAAAATTTTATTTTATTTATTAAATTCTTAGATCATGTAAGTATAAAATTTATATAATTTTTCGTACTATTCTAGTTAACGGTGTGTAATGTAATAAACTATCATGGAGTATTAAGCAGTATGCAGCTGTATTTTCTGAAATTGATTGCCGGTTTCAAACTCAATATTTACGTCAATGGGTCCACTCTTTATCGATTCGTTTTGATTGCTAACATCAATTACAGCTATCGTAGTCTGCTTAAAGTGTTCACATGTTATGAGTGATTGCGGTTCTCTCATGTAATAGCTTTGTTGAAACTTGGCATACATTTCATATAGAACGGCATAACGATTTTGGTCGAAATTTAAGTTCAGATCTTCATATGGATACAAATCTCAATTTAGATGCACTTTAATGTTTTTGAAATTACAGTGATGAGATTTGTTTCCTCTTTCTAACGCAAATAAAATGTAACGTGGTCTTTCTCTGTTAGAACTAAGCTTTACGTTCCAATTATGTTTTACTCCTCCCTGGAAAGTTGGGTTGAAATAGATGTAGGGGGACGTAACAATTAAATCAAATCTTTACCATTATTCCATCCACCATTCCTCATCATATTGCTTTCAAAGTCATTTACGGAAACATAATTCTTTATCGTGCTCGATATACCCAAATAGCGAGTTCCATCAATTTCAATACCGTTTATTTCATATCGGATTTCGTCAAACATATGGGCAACACAATTATTTCGCAATTTAGCATTATTAGATGTTGCACCCACTTCTGACAGTGTTAATATAACTTGAGGAGGGTAGGACATATAAGTCTTGATTTTGTATTGTTATTCGTATTTCATCATTATTTTTAAACGATTGGATGTAGGGTACGTAACTGTGGTAGCCTTTTTTTATATTGTCATCTGAGAACGGTGTTTCCAAAACATTCAGTATGTCAGACATTATTTTTTAACTTTAGATTTAGTGATTGCAAAAATTTTCTATTTTCGTCTGTTATGAATGGTCTTTAGACTTGACTGTTTGGTTGCGAATGTTGAATGTTCTTTTTCCATTGATCTTAGATGTAATCGAAGCGTAATTTCTTCTCCTCGAAAATTTATTAAACGACCTTCCTGGTCAACAATCCAAACGGTAATATAACATATTTCTTTGACGTTGACCGGTAAATAGATTATGTTTTTTGGCATTTCTTCTAGTTTATATCCTGGAGGAACGTTTATTAAAAATTTGTGAACAGTATGTGCAGGCATAATATTCATATATGCACCTGTAGTAATGCTACATTGTATTTGTATAGCATTCACTTTTAAAATGTTAACAGGTTTGTTGGATACATGTTTCTTTTCTGCTTTCAATTTTCGTTCATTGAACCCAAATAACTTTCCTATTGAACGTTCTCGATCGAAGAAGATTCTATCGTAAGGAGAGTCTATTTCGATTTGTAGAGTATTATTATGTGCTGATATGTCAATAGTTTTGTTTTCATGGTGTTGCTTTTTATACATAACCGTTAAGTAGTCAACGATATCTTCTTATTCATAAGATCCGATATTAATTTCTATTACTTTGTCACCAATATGAAATAAATTCTTATCATAATCTATATTAGGAATAGAATTGTACGCGTGGAAATCTATAAGACAACACTCATAGTCACCAACCAATTCAATCGGTTGAAATTTGTTTGCGGTCAAGATTGAAGACTTTCCGCTCAAAGCTAATGTTGTTGACATTGTGAAGGTTAAAAACCTAATGAAAAAGTCATATTATGTTCTGTTTTATTATTATTTTTATTTACTTTTTATTACAATATTTCAGTTTTACTTATCCAAGAATTATGTTTATCTGAGAAGCCAAGCCATTTTACATACGCCTTTGGTTTTAATTACTTTTTCAATCAGTTATGTAGTATTCGCCTTTGGTGGGGTTTCCTTGATAATCTTCCAATATGTATGTAACGGGGTTTGTAATTTGTACAGACCTTATTTTAAATATGTATGTTGTAAAATTTGGTGTATATCTTGCCTCAAAAATATTTTTATATTTACTGATGCGTACGTAATCTCCAACACGAAACTTTGAAGGTTTAAATAATTTTGATGGCTGTAGACAGTATTCAATACAGTTTTCTCATTTGTAGAGTTTACATGGTTTGAAGCCATTCTGATTGTTCTATATACATTTGTATTATAGTTTTCCATCAATTTCTTATAAATGTCAATCCAGTGGTATGTACAATTACTACTAAATTCTTTGCACATCATTCCCTTTAGAGTTCTATTGAAACGTTCAACAATAGAAGCTTTCATTACACTATACGTAGAATAATGATTAATAGAATATTTTGCCATAAGTTGTCAAAATTTTTGGTTGAAAAATTCTTTTCCGTAATCAGTTTGTAGATTTGTTGGTATACGACCCAAAATGATTATTCTTTGAAATGCATCAGAAACATCAGTACAGTTTTTTTTATTTTAGTAGGTTAAATCCAAGCATACTTCGAAAATGTGTCGATAATGGTCAGAATATATCTGTAACCTTTATTAAACGTTGAATAACTCCCCATTTCTACCAAATCTGCTTGCCATAAGTCATCAATACCTTTCATCACAACTCTTCTACGCTGAAAAATTTTCCGAGCTTGAGAAAGAAGTTCATTTATTACCGATCTCCTTTCCATCGTCTTTGTTGTCATTTATTTTACGTATAAGCTATTTGCAGCCATAACATCGTATATATCCTTAATATTACTTCGCAATTCCCGTATAGCCTCTCTAACTGCAATAACTTCAGTGCAAATACCCCGTCTTAGTTGATCTTGTGTACTTTCGATTAGCGCCTGTAGGTAAACTCTAAACTCAACACTCATAGTACGATTGATAGTTTTCGGATAATAGCCCATATTTTTTAAAGGTGATAGAAGTGTCCTTAGACATTCGTACTTTGGCTGATGTAAGGGCTTTGAGTATAGATAAATGTTTTCAAATTTTAAACCATTTGGAGATTCGATTATGTTAAACATGATATTAGTATTCCCACAATTCGATGGACCCACAATTGTAGCTCTTATATAATTTGGTAATATAGCTCTGTGTCTTGTTTCATTAATATTATTCTTTAGGAAATCTAAGTTTCTTACTGTAATATTCGTATCCTTGGAAGAGGACTATTAAACAAATTAATTAATTCGCCACCATTCGAAATTAATTTTCCTGGATATCAGTTTTGCGGGCCTGGAAAAAAGCTAGAGAAAAGATTGCAAAGGGGTGATAAAGGCATAAACGATTTGAAAGCAGCCTGCAAGGTACACGACATTGCATACTCAAGCCGATAGAGAACTAGCTGATAAAGCTTGAAGGAGAGTGAAATCTAAAGACAGCACAGTAGGTGAAAAAATAACTGCATACATCGTAACCAATGCAATGAAAGCCAAACCAAAATTCGGCATGGACATCGAGAAGAAAAAACAGAACAAGGAGTGTGGAAAGAAGATTTTTAACAATGCTAATAAAAATGCAACCAGCACTTTAAAGAAACAGAAGCCGGAAGATTTAAGCAGTGCCATACAAATTGCACGAAAAGTCATCGGAAAATCGTTTAGAGGGAAGAAGTCACAAGTTACAATTCCAAGAGTTTTGAGAGTTCCTAAAGTTGGATGATTTCTACCACTTATACCAATATTAACAGCCCTAGGTGCTCTGGGCCAGTGGTGGGTCAGCAATCGCTAACGCAGTTATCTCGATCAAAAATGCAAAAAACAGCTTGAATAGAACTCTAGACATAATAAATCTATGGAGGCTATTTCTATGGGTAAAGGACATAGAAAACTAATAAGGCAACTACCCAGATGACCACTTACTGATGTCGATTTAAAAATATTTGGACAAAAGTATATTCCATATTTTAGAGGAGTCTACATGAGAGACAGACTCCCAAAAACCCCTCAATATAGAGAATGTGGAATAATTAATTTAGACTCACATGCAATACCTGGAACACACTGGGTAGCTTACTACAAAAATCAGAATATTACTGAAAATATTGATAGTTTCGGAAATCTCCAACCACCTATGGAAGTATTGCGTTATTTGGGAGATAATATAACTTATAACTACAAAAGGGAACAAAATTTCGGTTCTTTCAACTGTGGACATTTATGTTTGCAGTTTTTATCTACATATACATAAATAATTTGCAAATTCGAAATAAAAGCGATATCTCCGACGTTATCTCCTTCAGTTGCTTTTCAATTCCACCAGTGAAATGTTTAAATTTAACAGAATCGAGATCGCAGTAGGTGACTTCCAATATTGCCATGGAAATGAGAAGGAATATCAAGGAACTAGCTTTTATGTGTGGAACATCTGTGGTACCAAAATACTTTTTATTCGGACCCGTTTTTGATCGCAGAGAATTTACAAGAGATGGATATAAGCGAAACGTGTATTGCAAGAAATTTATAAACGGACTCGATTGGATGGATGGCACATTAGATTATTGCAGTGTTGTAGACGTACTTTCCCAACTTAATAGTTTTAAATACATTTTTATCGTTGGAAAGGCTAAAAAATACTTATTGAAAAATTATGTTAATACAAATAATATAAATTTAGAGAATCAAATGATTTTGAGAAATCGAACAAATTATTATACTGGTTGTCCAACTCATAACGACATGAAATACAAATGAGCTCTCAATAATTTGTTCAATTTTTTTTTTATATAATTTGCGACGAAATAAAAAATTAAAAATGAAAATAAATTTGTGTTTTTACTTATCGTTGTTTACGTTTATTAGTTGTTAAATGTAAAGGATCAGGATACAAATTAAAAGCTCATGCTGCACTGGTGATTGAGACACAGCATTTCGACGTACAATTTCCATATTATGAACGCCACATACATCATAAGAGGGCTCAAGTAGTATGCTATCCAATTGGTCGAGATTAATGGGCATGGTGGAATGTCGTCTCAACAACGAACAACTCGGAGACCAACGAATATGTCTTTGTACATACCCAATAAGCACAAAGTCGGACTCGGATCCGATTTGAGTCCGACATCTCGGTTTCTCGCTTTCTCTGTTCCGATTCGGATCCGATTTGAGTCCGAGATGTCGGACTCCGCTTTCTCTGTTCCGATTCGGATCCGATTTGAGTCCGACATCTCGGTTTCTCGCTTTCTCTGTTCCGATTCGGATCCGATTTGAGTCCGAGATGTCGGACTCCGCTTTCTCTGTTCCGATTCGGATCCGATTTGAGTCCGAGATGTCGGACTCCGCTTTCTCTGTTCCGATTCGGATCCGATTTGAGTCCGAGATGTCGGACTCCGCTTTCTCTGTTCCGATTCGGATCCGATTTGAGTCCGAGATGTCGGACTCCGCTTTCTCTGTTCCGATTTGAGTCCGAGATGTCGGACTCCGCTTTCTCTGTTCCGATTCGGATCCGATTTGAGTCCGAGATGTCGGACTACGCTTTCTCTGTTCCGATTCGGATCCGATTTGAGTCCGAGATGTCGGACTCCGCTTTCTCTGTTCCGATTCGGATCCGATTTGAGTCCGAGATGTCGGACTCCGCTTTCTCTGTTCCGATTCGGATCCGATTTGAGTCCGAGATGTCGGACTCCACTTTCTCTGTTCCGATTCGGATCCGATTTGAGTCCGAGATTTCGGACGCTTTCGATTCAGGTTTGCAGTAAAAATTTGGAGTTTTATTTTTATATTTATTAATGAATTTATTTATTATTTTGAATTTATTACTTAGTATATATGTGGTGATATAAGCAACATTTAGATGAAAAGTAATATGACATTAAAATTTAATATATTAATAAGTATATGACTCATATCCCAATAAGCACATCGGATCCGAATCGGACTCAATTCTCGGTCCGATATCGAAGAGGGAATTGCTCCCGTTCTCGTGACCGATCTCGGACCGAAATCGGACCCGATCTCGAAACCAAATCAGAGAAGTCGGATCCGATTCGGATCCGATGTGCTTATTGGGTACATTCACATTCACATACTTACATACATTCTGATTTAAAAAATCCGCCGCTACCTTTATAGAACAGCGGACCTTCTGGTTGCTACTTCGGCACTCTAACCATCTGAGATATTCTCTGTTGTGAGTGGCGAATAAGTAAAGTAAACCATTTTGTTCGTTAGAACTGACAATATGAATTTTAGCAAAATATTTATTTAATATAGTCTAATATATAAGACAAAAAAATATTAAATTAAATTAGTATTAAATAAATTAAGACCACTTAATTTTACTGATATTATGTAGTATTAATTACTCTGTCCAGCAGCATTTTTGGAACAGAGTAGCGACCCTATAATCCTAGGGAAGCCATACTGTCAATCATTAAGTAAGTCATTGGTTTCTAAATACCTCACAAGATGGTTAACCATACCTTCGAGAGCGCTGAGCAAATCGGATGTCTGGATGTTCGCAATCTTCCAACGCGCCATGCACGGTATGCAAGATTGAAGAGCACTTACATAGGATAAGTGCTGGAATGCCATCCGGGCCTGGAGATTTATTTATGTAGAGATTTGAGAGAACCCTTTTAACTCCACATGTTCGAAAAAATATCTGAGGAATGGAATTAGATACATTTTCGATCACGGGGAGTGGTTGATTGCTTTCCGGCAAGGATAAATTTGTTGCAAACATTTCAGCTAATAGGTTAGCTTTACTTCCGCTGGGAGAAGAAAGAACTTTGGCACGAAGACTTTGTTCGTGCAGAAACTTTTCACGTCTAAGTACCCTGGCACACATTGTTCTTGCCTGCTTGCGTAGCAGATCAGTGGTGTCATTTTTATGTTTTCTTTATGTATCGTTGACCTTTTTATTTATTTAATTTTCTTACCGATTAATTCAGCTTGAGGCCATGAAAAAACTGGTGGTGTTGTTTTATTATTTATTTTTATTTTATTTTCCCAATATTTCGGTTGCCTTCGTCAACCATCATCGGGGGATAAACAATTAAAAAATTAATAGGCGTCGTCCTGTTGTCTGCACAAATGTCAACTGATTTTTATTCAAACGTCATTTTCTGAACGCTTCCTCTTTGGATCTGACAGCAGTCCTGCATGTCTGGTTAAACCAACTATTATTAGATGGTTTATCATAAATATCTTTAGTAGGAATAAATGACTTCATTCCAATCAAGATAATATTTTCAATAATTTCAGCCGCAGCATTTATATCTTTGTTTAGAAAGCAAAGCTTCCAATTGAAATGCTGGAAAAAGTTGTTGAGCTCGGCCCAACGTGCCTTTTCGTATATATAAATTGTTCGCTTTTGGGGCTGGGGTCGAAGCGACACGAAGAGCGGAATAAGAAAAAGACGCTGTTTGGACAATCCCCTAATATTTTTGTTATTAAGTCGGAAAGGACGTCGAAGCCATTTTTGGATGCCTCCCTTTCCGCGTTTGGACTTATATACACGAGTCCGAAATGCACTACGTTTATTCCAATCCTCAATTTAACCCAAAGAGAGTTAAATTCTGGATTTTCTGAGCTCAAGTGAGTACGTATATCACTATACCTCTGTGGGGGATAAAAAGATATACGGTGTGATAACCAGGAACGTGAAAATCCTGTGGATCAGAATCCTCACACACCTGAGTCTCACAAAGAGCCAAAACATCAGGCCGATGGAAGTGTACATGAGCATACACGACAAAAAATCGCTCTCAGCTTTCGTATATTGGCAAATTGTGGCAAATGTAGTTCAATTCTAATTCGCACAGGGCCAATGAAAACATTTTAAAAGTTAAATTTCAAAGTTTAATCCTTAACCTAACATAGCGATCAAAATAGGAAACTTTGCCGAAGGAATCATACATCTAAAACGAAAATTTTTAAAAATCCCACTTTGAACCATTTAGAGTGTCCCAATCGAATCCACCGACCCCCACTAACTTTGGAAGACCGACCCACTCATGCCAGTGACACACCCACTGGAACCCTCCTGGGGGTTCCCCATACAAACATTTAAAAAAATCACTATTTTTGGCACTTTAAATGAAAAAATAAGCGAAATCTCTACACTTCAATGAACTTCCGCTTCGGCATTTGTTTGAAGCTTTGGATAAATCAACCAGCACTGTACCAATATCGGCAACCGGAAAACTGAGTCAAATCGAAACTTGTGAAAGTTTGTATCACTCGTTTATTATAATTGTCAACCGTTTTAATTATTTTATTAATATATATTTTCAGGTGGTGGAAGGCTTTCAGAATATTGAGTGGAAAAATATGCCCCTGCTCCAGAAAAATTGAATTTTCTACAGATTCGAAGTACTTATACGACATGGCCCATGCAATTTCTAGCGGCGTGGTTTCGGTGGATCTGGCTAACATCAAACCAGGGAAAATTGTGCATTCTCGCTGGCTCACCAAGACCGCTAGGTTATTACGATTGTATGTGACAACGGAAAATCTAGATGAAAATTTAAGAATTCTGGTTTATAATTAAATGTTAAATTAATTCTGAATTTATAATTAAATGTTATGTGTCAATGTACTTCAATATCAAGTATTACAGCTCTGTTGTGTACGGTAGTGCATTATTTTTCAAGTTCATTAGTTGGTCACGATTTCTAGAACCTCGTTTACGCAGAATTGTCAATCAAGTAATTGCAGATAATTCATATTATGCGCATTCGGGAAATATCTTGTTATCAATGTTGTTTGATGATAGGAGAGAAAAGCACGATGATAGGAGAGAAAAACGCGACAAGATGATCCACCGTTTTTTGATCAAAAAACTCCATCACACATACAAGGAACGGAACGACAAGTTCAATTCACACATATATATATAGAATGACCAGATTTTAATTTCTAGCAGGTTTTTTCTATATACAATTCTCACCGTGAAATTTATTCAAGAAAAACCTGATTTATAGAGGTTATTTTGAACGCGTCCAGCTCACGAACGGCCGATGATAAAAGCAAAATATTTTGGGAGAACACATAAAACAAAACAATCTTTCATTTTAGTCGGGAACATCAACAACTTTTTTCCTTCCTCACAAAACAAGCCACTCTAATATATATATATATATATATATATATATATATATATATAGTTCTTGCATTGTCTTAGATCACACTTCTTCGGCATTTTCACCACAATGCCTTCCTTCCACCTGTTCGGGATAGACTGTTTCCGGTTTATGGATGCGAGAGCTTCGGTGATGGGTTTAGCACCATATTTTAATAATTCTGAATGTATGCTATATCAAAAATATATGACAAAGATATAATCAATTATTTAGCACGACAAAATCACTAGTGATGAAAGAAGATAGATCCAATCTAGTATATGAAATAACATACAATGGAGACGAGTCTGGCATATGCCAAAATGTATATATCGGTACAACGAAGACAACATTAAAAACTCTAAAACTTTCACAATGTAAATGTATTAGTGGAAAGAAAAATTACTTCAAACGTTATACCCCAATAAGGACAAAGTCGGACTCGGATCCGATTCGGATCCGATTTGAGTCCGACATCTCGGTTTCTCGCTTTCTCTGTTCCGATTCGGATCCGATTTGAGTCCGAGATGTCGGACTCCGCTTTCTCTGTTCCGATTCGGATCCGATTTGAGTCCGAGATGACGGACTCCGCTTTCTCTGTTCCGATTCGGATCCGATTTGAGTCCGAGATGTCGGACTCCGCTTTCTCTGTTCCGATTCGGATCCGATTTGAGTCCGAGATGTCGGACTCCGCTTTCTCTGTTCCGATTCGGATCCGATTTGAGTCCGAGATGACGGACTCCGCTTTCTCTGTTCCGATTCGGATCCGATTTGAGTCCGAGATGTCGGACTCCGCTTTCTCTGTTCCGATTCGGATCCGATTTGAGTCCGAGATGTCGGACTCCGCTTTCTCTGTTCCGATTCGGATCCGATTTGAGTCCGAGATTTCGGACGCTTTCGATTCAGGTTTGCAGTAAAAATTTGGAGTTTTATTTTTATATTTATTAATGAATTTATTTATTATTTTGAATTTATTACTTAGTATATATGTGGTGAAATAAGCAACATTTAGATGAAAAGTAATATGACATTAAAATTTAATATATTAATAAGTATATGACTCACATGTAACAGACATCATATTAGTTTATAAGTGGTACAAAATACAATTCGTTTGTCAATTTTATTTTGAGACCGGAAAATGTCAAATCGGGAGCGACATTTGTATGGGGGCTATATCTAAATCTGAACCGATCTTACCCAATTTTTGCACACGTGTTTCTAGTTGGATTATAAGATGTTCTGCAAAATTTAAAGAAAATCGGGTACAATATGTCGTTTCTAGAGCGGAAAATGTCAAATCGGGAGCGACATTTGTATGGGGGCTATATCTAAATCTGAACCGATCTTACCCAATTTTTGCATACGTGTTTCTAGTTGGATTATAAGATGTTCTGCAAAATTTAAAGAAAATCGGGTACAATATGTCGTTTCTAGAGCGGAAAATGTCAAATGGTTAGCGAGATTTGTATGGGGGCTATATCTAAATCTGAACCGATTTCCTCCAAATTCAATACCGATGGTCCTTGGCCAGAAAAAATAACTTCTGCCAAGTTTCATGACAATCGGACAACAATTGCGACCTGTAGAGTGCGAACAAGCTTAGATGGACAGCAGACGGACGGACGGACAGACAGACATCGTTAAATCGACTCAGCTGGTGATTCTAAGCCGATCGGTATACTTAAAGGTGGGTCTAGCTCGATTATTTCTTTGTGTTACAAACATTTGGCGCGAAACTAACTTATAATTTCGTGGTCTAGGGTATAAAAAGCATCTACTCTAGATAGTGTGAAGTTTAAACAGTAAGAATTTGTGGAATAGTAACACTACGCAAAATATAGAAATCAACATATTAAGATTTCTAAATTGTTAAAGAGCTTCATCAACTAATTCAAAAAAAAAAAACCTATAATTCCATGCTGGAAAAGCAATAGTTTGGTACGTCAAGCTAAAATATAAGAAGGTCCAGAACTCTGAGAAATATTACGGAAACAATTAAAAAATAAAATAATTATTTTAAATTAGAAACAATTTCATCTACTATATTACGGAAACAATTAAAAAATAAAATAATTATTTTAAATTAGAAACAATTTCATCTACGTGAGATACAAGGAAAATTTTAGAAAATTTCTAAACTACTTAAAGAAATATTACTTGAATTTTCCAGAATATTAGGAAAGGTTTCATCTAAAGACAGCACGGAATAACGAATTCAATATTTTATTAGGTAAAGGGTGTCCCAAGAAGAACGCAATTTTTAAATCTGGCAACATTCGAAGTGTCATTGTTTGACATTTGAACAATTGTTATTGTTTGTTAGTAGAAGGTACGAGGTTAGTAAAAATGGAGCGCTACACGAATGAACAACGCATTCTCATTGTGAAATTGTTTTACCAAAATGGTGAAAGTTTTGCGGCTACAGTTCGCAAATTGCGATCAATTTGGGGTCACAATAATGCTCCAAAAGAGTCAACTGTAAAGAGATTAATGGATAAATTTGCCGAAACTGGTTCAATTGACTCAGGAACTGAAGCCAACTGACCATGGACAGCGAAGGGAGTTCGTTAATTGGGTATTGGATAGACAACATGAAAATTCTGATTTTGCCGATAAAATCATCTTCAGTTACGAGGCCCATTTTCATCTTGATGGCTTCGTCAATAGGCAGAATTGTCGCATTTGGGGTGCGGAAAATCCTTGAGTGATTCAGGAGAAGCAAATGCATCCTCAACGTGTCACTGTGTGGTGTGGTTTTTGGGCTGGAGGAATCATTGGACCTTTTTTTTATGAAAATGAGGCAGGTCAAGCGCAAACAGTCAATGGTGTTCGGCATCGTGAAATGATAACCAGTTTTTTCTTGCTAGAATTGAAGAAATGAATGTGGAGGGCATGTGGTTCCAACAAGACGGCGCCACATGTCATACAGCCAGAGAAACAATTCATTTGCTGCATCAGTCATTTCCCGGTCGTGTTATTTCGCGTTTTGGAGATCAGAATTGGCCGCCTAGATCGTGCGATTTAACACCATTAGATTTTTTTCTTTGGGGTTTTTTGAAGTCGATGGTTTACGCGAATAAGCCGACGACGACTCAAGCCTTAAAAGACGAAATTGGACGCTGCATTAATGAAATACCGCAGCATTCATGCAAAACGGTCATTGAAAATTTCATTAAAAGATCGCGTGCATGCCAGCAAAGCCGCGGCGGCCATCTGCACGATATATTGTTCCATACATAACCTCATTCTGTCTACTTTACGATATAATAAAGTTTCACGATTTTTTCTTAAATATCTGTGTTTTATTTAAAATTAAAAAATTGCGCTCTTCTTTATTAAAAAGAATTTTAGCTCTACGAACTCTCTTTTCTCTTCTTTTTTATGGAATATTGAAGAATTCATTATTACTATCAAGTTAAAGCTGGAATATCGGATTTTACGAATATTGAGAAGTTTTCGGCTATATAAAGTTTAGACACAAAACTATGAAAACATTTTTCTTTGTTCAAAATACTGAAAACTTTTATTATTTTTTTAACAACTCGTTTGGAATACTGAATTCTAAATCTAGTTTAAAATTTTAAAAGGTAGTAGGAAATTTTAAACAACAATACATTTGAAACAAAAATATTAAAACAAATGGCTATTTCCAAAGCGTTACTACGATCAAGTTGAAAATAGAATTTTTAAATTTTCTATGAATACTAGAATATTATTGAACAACAAATAATATAAAATTAAAATACTTATATTTTCTATAAATATAAAGAGATCTTTAATAAGAAAATCTTTAAAAATCAATTAAATAAAACTATAATTTTGGAGAAAATTGTTGGGAAGATTGAAACTAAGAAGGAAGAAATTCTAACACAAGCAATTGGAATATAAAGCATTGGAATTTCAAAAAAAAAAAAAAAAACTGTGGAAAAATTTTCAACGGGATCCAAGTTTAGAATTTTCTATATTGGAATATATCGGGAGTTGTCACTACAGACAATCTAAAACCGGTAATACAGAAATTTTCTCTAATATTAGAAAATCTTTGAATAGCACACTAATATTATAGAAATATGGGATTTTTCTTGGTATAATCATTTGTAAAATCGAAATTTCAGAATTATTGGGAAAAATTTGCAGTGGGAAAATACTAGATTAAGGTTGGAATATTGAAAATTTTCATGAAAGCTTGAAGAAATTAGACACAGTCTACGTTTCTACAAACAATACCAACATTTCCAGTGAATCTAGATAGAAGAGAAGGGATCAGACCTTGCTTAACTGGGGTCTCAGTCTGTGTTGAGAAAATATTCTAAGATTTTTTTTTGGCTCTTTTCCTGTACTTTCCACTAACATTTCAATTCGGTGGAAACATCAGTGTATTCTGAACCAGAAACCAGTTAGATCAAGTCTAACATTTTATGAAATTGGAAACAATTTCTTCGTGATTACACAGTACAACAGTCAATCTGGGGGTGAGAAATTCCAAGTCAGGGTGATGTTACTAGGTCAGTATATTAAAACCCTCAAAGGGTTTTGCGTTCGTATGTGCCAGTTTTTTTATGACCTTTTACATTTTTTCCTTATCTTGATGTTTTTTCGCTTAGTTGTAAAATGTTGGCAAAAACGTAGTTTGACATAACTCGAGAACGACTAGTTCGATTTTGCTGAAATAAATTGAGAAAAATTAATAATTACATTTTCTTTAATCCATTAAAATACTGTTTCTCTACCAAATCAACATTTTTGCAATTAGAAATAAATTTATGAAGAAAATTTTGCCAAAATTTTTTTTTTTTTGAAACATATAAATCCCAAACGGAAAAACGTGTCGAGTCTTATAACTTTCACGTAAAGTCACATAACCTATAAACAAAATGCGACATAGATCATAGAAATCGAGAACGCGTTCTGCTTTTATTCAAAATTAAGTAAAGGTATGAATTTCAAATATTTGCTCGAGATATGCTCAAAATTCCTTGGAAAAAAGGTTGATGACTTTTTTTTATGATTCTCAGAATTAAAAAAAGAGTAATAAACAAAAGGTTATTACATTTTTATGGTTGCTGTAACAAACTAAAAAACGGTCATAAATGTGCGTGAACAATTAAAAGGATAAAAGCAAGGGCACTTTTGTAATTATTTGGGTTTTTTCTGTTGGCTACCTGCATGATTTTTTTTACACGAATTCCACCCACATTCATGAGTGGTCATGTTTTAGAACGTTGCAAGATGCGCCAATTCATAAGTACCTGTCGGTAAAATATTGAAAAATATGAAAATGAAATAGTATAAATAGGTCTTCATTGTTCGTTTTTTGTCATTAAACAAGTGCCGACGAACGCGAAGAGAACAAGTATTTTCCCTCCAGTTTTTTAAAAGTGAACAAAAGTGAATAGAATATGGAACTGTGCAAGCCAGATATAAATAGCTTCTGCTACTGCTGTGGTCAATATGTCTCAACACATAAAAAAGGGGAAATTTCAGTACTGCTTTTGTTCAAATATACGAGATGTACTTCAACCAAAATGTTATACTGAACAAAAATTGGGTACCAAATGTGGTGTGTAAAAGCTGCTACAACCGTCTAATGGATTGGAAAAATAGAAGTCGTGAAGCTATGCTATTCGGTATCCCAATCACTTGGACTAATCCTGGCGAAGTTCACAATCCATTGAATTGCTATGCATGTGCGAATAAAGGAGCCGCAAAAAGGATAAGAAAATCGTATAATTACGTTGGTGTTGCAAGTGCCGCAACACCATTGCCTCATTCGGACCACATTCCTGTGCCAAAAGCTTCTATCCCAGATATTGTATCTTCTATGACCGCTCCGAGTTTTGCAGCAGCATACGGTTTAAGTGATGATACCTCATATAATCCCGAACCATCTGTGTCCAATGAGCCTATTTTAGTAAATCAAAATAGCCTTGGTTCAATTGTTGCCAAATTGGAACTAACACAGCATAAATCAGAAGAACTGGCTTCTTTTATGAAATCAAACAATCTTTTGGCAACCGGTGTGAAAGCCACAGCTTATCGAAGTCGTCAGGCAACACTCCAAACTTTATTCCTTGTGAATGATGAAAAAACTTCTGCATATTGCCCGGATGTAGGAAAATTTATGGACGCAATGGAAATAAAATATGAAGAGGCTATTTATTGACAGTTCAAAACTCAGCTTGAAGGCGGTTTTACTGCATAAGACCAATAAAAAACCTTCAGTTCCAATCGCCTATAGTACAGAAACGAAAGAAACATATGATGCACTGGAAAATATTTTAAAAATGGTTAACTACGCCAAGCATATGTGGCGCATATGCTGCGATTTAAAAGTTGTAGCAATGCTTTGCGGCCTTCAAAGCGGCTATATAAAATATATGTGCTTTTTGTGCGATTGGGACACACGATTTTCCGGTGACCAATATGCATGCCACGGATGGAAACTCAGAGAGCACAGCAGGTTACAAACGGCCAATATTAGTCGTGAGCCTCTAGTGCCGAAGGAAAAGATATTGCTGCCTCCACTGCATATTAAACTTGGAATTGTTAAGAATTTCATCAAAACTGTCGCCAAAAGAGATGAAGTTTTCTTGTGTTTGAAACTAATTTACCCGAGACTCAGCGAAAGTAAAATTAAAGAAGGTAAATTATAATATCACATTCATTTCCCATGATTTTCCATTTTAACACTTCATTTTTTCCAATCAGGCGTACTAAATGGTCCAGATATACGAAAGCTGATTAAAAGTGGCGCATTCAACAATATTTTGATTGACGCTGAATTGGACGCATGGCAGGCAATCAAAGAAGTAATAGAAGGATTGTTGGGAAAGCATCGTTCTACCAACTACGATGTTTCTGTCGCAAGGATGTTAAGATCGTTCTCGGCAGGGCCGTGCGCAGGGGGGGGGGGGGGGGGGGGGGGATTTGGGGGTTCAAACCCCCCCCAGAGAGTTTTCGAACATATACTTTTTCAAACCTTTTAGACTTTCTGAAGCAATAAAATATAGAATATTTAAGGTCTTTTTAAAATAACTCGTCTGAAATGGAAGTTTTGCAGTAAAATCATGAAAACATGATTACATGAAAATAAAAAATTGTGGACCCTTTCTTGAATTTCGGACAAAGGTTATGAAAACTACAAACAAACTAAACGAATTGTGCCAATTTTGTAGTGCTAATTTCGCTAATGGACACCAAATTGTTCGGAAAATTTTCATTTTTATTAACCGATACCACTTCTTGACATACGACTAGAGCTATATCTTATGAACTTTTAATTGTGTAGAAATGAGTTTCAACTTACTAAAATTTTTGTTATATTTATCACTTATGTCAAATATTTTTCAGAGTTAGTACTTTTTTGTACATATGTAACAAGTATTATTCAAAAGAGAAACAACAAATTCAGTAACTTGGATCTACGTAGGAAAACGAAACTCTAAAATACCAATTATTTGGCTTTTTTGAATTAAAAATTCTAGTTGTTTCTTCTTGCATTTCATCGAATACAAAAAAAGCTGTATTTGTTATTCGAATTTATTCATATTTAAGATTATATAAAAATGAAGAAACATTCACAAATATTTTTTATTTAATCGGAATATGAGTATAAAAATTTTGAGTAAACATCCTGTACTCATGTCCTATACAAATTAAAAAACCCAAAACTCTTTAGACATCCTATTTAGACCCATACTTTGTCAAAGCGGGACTGAAGGGTTTATCGCCGAGGAATTTAATCGTTTTTTGTGTAATATTTCTTCAAAATATGTATCGAGGGCTTATATTCAAAAGTGGCTATGAAACATTTTCTCGAAAATGAGTTTTTGATGCCAAACTATTCTCAGATTTGGATGTCATCTGTCGTATAAATTTGGAAAAGATTTTTTTCTAAAGCCATTTTTTTTAATTTTCTGATTTGGCTATCTCCTCTCACGTTAGTTTGTGACTGCATAAGTGGCTATGAACATAAAAATAATAGAAATAAAATAGTTCAACAATGGAGCAGCATAAAACCGAAGGTTATAATTCGCTTCAACGATTTTGTTTAAAACATTTTTCTAGATTTAGGGCATATCGTACTATCAAATTCCATCATTTCGCGTTAATAGCATTTTGATTCCCCAGTTATCAGGCTAAAATAGGAAAAAATGGTGGCTGTAAAGTCAAAAATTGCAACTATTTAAAAAAAGTTCTACACTTCGAGAACAAGTCTGTTAATAAAAGCAGCGATTGTCTGCTGCTTAACAGCAGACACTTTTCTGCTATTACAGCTTTGGCATAACAGCAGTTTTCTGCAATCTTACATCACCATTCACACTGCTAAAGAGATTGCAGTCTGCTAAAATTGGCTGTTGTTAATTAAAATATAAAAATTGATAAGCGTTCATAAGCGAATTTAGCTCGAATTTTCTTTTATATTAGCTTGGGACAATATGCGTATCATATATATTGCTAAAAACAGCAAACTGCTGTTTACCATCTCAGCAGATACAAATCTGCTGTCTCTTTTTTAACAGCTGAAAATCTGCTCTTTCAGTACACTTTCTGCTTTCTTTTACTGACATATTCCTTTGAGTGTACTGATAGATGGATTACTGAAATGCATTTTTGCAGACAATGTCTGTCGGACAAATGTATCAAAATAAAGAGTGATTTTTTTGAGGTTAGGATTTTCATGCATTAGTATTTGACAGATCACGTGGGATTTCAGACATGGTGTCAAAGAGAAAGATGCTCAGTATGCTTTGACATTTCATCATGAATCGTCTTACAAACGAACAACGCTTGCAAATTATTGAATTTTATTATCAAAATGCGTGCTCTGTTAAGAAAGTTCATTGCGCGCTTCCATTTTATGGTCAGTTTAATCGACCCACTGAAGCGGCTATTCGGGCTATTGTGACTAAATTTCGCACCAAATTTACATTGTTGGACATTAAACCACCAACACGCTTACGTAGAGTGCGAACTGAAGAAAATATCGCAGCTGTATCGGCCAGTGTTAATGATGACCACCAATTTTCGATTCGTCGCCGTTCGCACCAATTGGGTCTCTGTTACTCAAAAACGTGGAAATGCCAAAATTGGACTAAGCGGATGGACCACCTAAGACGCAGCCGCGGTCAACATTTAAATGAAATTATCTTCAAAAAGTAAATGTCATGGACCAATCTAACGTTTCAAATAAAGAACCGATGAGATTTTGCAAATTTTATGCGTTTTTTTTTTTTTTTAAAGTTATCAAGCTCTTAAAAAATCACCCTTTATTTCTCGAAGATCCTGGCAATAAAATATGAGTGGTTTCCAAGCGCTGCAATAAATGTTTATGGCAGATTATCATGAAAATTTTGAGAAATATTTCATGTTGTCATTTTTTGTATCAGTTTTGCATACTCTGAAGCAAAACTATTTGTTTAATTTTTTAGTTAAATTGAACTTATTTTAATTTCACCTTTTTCCTCGTATAAAATAAAATTTTCCTCAGTTTAAGTAAAAAATTACTCGTTTTGAAAAAAAATCAGCAAAATTGTCCTCAGTTTGAGTAAATGTTTTTCAACAAAATTTTACTAAGATTTAGTAAAAATGTACTTAGTTTTAGGAAAATTTTGCTTAAATTTAGTAAAAAATTACTTGGTTTTAGGAAAAATTTATTTAGATTTAGGAAAATTTCAGCAAAATTCTACTTATGTTTAGTAGAAATGTACTTGGTTTCCTAAATTTTAGTTAATTTTAACTCATTATAGGGTTAACTTTTTTATGAGTGTAGATGAAAACCCCCCCCAGGGGAAAATCCTGCGCACGGGCCTGGTTCTCGGAAATTGGTGTCCACATGTCCTTGAAAATCCATTATTTACTTCATCATCTGGACTACTTCAGCAAACAATTGGCTACCGAATCTGATGAACAAGGCGAACGCTATCATCAAGTTGCTATGCCATTTGAAATGAGATATAGAGGGAAAAAGTCGCCGAGTGCAATACTTGCGGAAATTTGCTGGTGGAGTAAGCTTGTGTGCCAAGACAAGGATGATCCTGATGATAAAGAATTTTCAGGAGGTGCAGAAGGGCCAGCAGTGGAGTCACACATTGGCATTATGTGTGGTTCAGAAACTGATGACAGCGATGAATGCGATGCCACTAGTCCCGAATAACCACCATCGAAAAAGTTTAGGCAATATTTATTAAAATAAATAAAAATAAATAAATAAAATAAAAATAAAAAATTATAAAAAATTTTACTTTATTTTTTTAGTAGTTTATGGCCAGAAGTCTGGAGTTATTGGGGAAAATTTATAAAAAAGGCGATAAATGACACTTTTTTGAATAAAAACATATATAAATATTCTTGTCAAAATGGGATACCTTCACTTAATTGTAAATAAAAGCAGAACGCGTTAATCGATTTCTATGATCTATGTCGCATTTTGTTTATAGGTTATGTGACTTTACGTGAAAGGATTTTACGTTTGGGATTTATATGTTTAAAAAAAATTTTTTTTTGGCAAAATTTTCTTCATAAATTTATTTCTAATTGCAAAAATGTTGATTTGGTAGAGAAACAGTATATTAATGGATTAAAGAAAATAAATTATTAATTTTTCTCAATTTATTTCAGCAAAATCGAACTAGTCGTTCTCGAGTTATGTCAAACTACGTTTTTGCCAACATTTTACAACTAAGCGAAAAACATCAAGATAAGGAAAAAAATGTAAAAGGTCATAAAAAAACTGGCACATACGAACGCAAAACCCTTTGAGGGTTTTAATATACTGACCTAGTACCATCACCCTGACTTGGAATTTCTCACCCCCCAGACAATAACCCCAAAAATGTTCCACTGTGTAATAAGAATTGTGGTACACTGTCTTGTGTTTGCATATTCGCATGTCTGGGTGTTCCAAAATCAGCATAAATATAGATATCTCTAAATTGTTATCGTACAAGACCATCAAATTTATGAGAGAAATTAAATTTAGGTAAAGGAAGTTTTCATGAACAGTGCAGATAAGAAGAAAAATAGAAAGAGGATAAGGGAGAATACGCACGACCTCAACCGATCGACACCTTTTGTAAAAAAAAATATTCGAAGGGAAACAAATGACGTCTTCAAGAATACAGGAGTCTGGAATTGCGCCGCACGGTAGTTCAGAATCAAATTCCATCGGCCAAAATTCAATAGCGTTGGATCTAATAATCATTTTCAAGTTTTTTTAAAAACGAATTTAGCAAGGATCTAAGATCTAAGATATTAATAAATTAGACCAATGTTGTCTACTTTTCTTATAATTCTATTTAAAAGAACGGCAAAATTACACTGTCCAAAAGCATTTTAGGAACAGGGTAGCGACCTTAGAATTCTGAAAGGGAATGTGAGTAGATCATTTTTGTATAATTTGATAACATCATGTTATCATATTCTTCTAAAACCAAGCTTATAAGGCAAAGCTACTAATACGTTTACACTATATCTCTCGAAATAATACTTCAAAAAATAAATATTCTTATATTTATATTTTCAAAATGCTTAAATACCATAAATATTGGTAAATAGTGGGTGTTACAGTTGGTTGTATTTCAATTCTATTTTAATTCCAAAAGTACAAATTTTTAAAATCCATAATTTCATCATTCTAGATGTAGTCGTTGAGCTGATACTATTTTTATCCCTCTGTACCCATTGTATCCCTTGTAAGTACGAATTTGGAAAAAAAACTTTCTATTTTTTAAGTCTACGCAGTCAGAGGAATGTATACTCCGAATTTCATTATTCTAGGTTGTTGCGGGCATTATTGTACCGCGGCACAACTTCTCAAACCTCTGACACCATAGATGTTTCTAGTTCAAGTATAGGGTACTGTGCAGAATTCGAATAGCGTTCGTCTCTGGCCCACCAAGAGTGCTCGTGCCAATTTTGGTTGGGATCGGGCAGTGATTGTGGCCTGTAATTTGATTTCAACAATAAATGGACAGACAGACGTGGCCGCAACTCTCCTAACTTACCATAATTGGTGCTTTTCCTCGTCGTCCGTCAGGAAATTGCTTTTTTCCTGCGGCCACATTTTTTGCAAACAACAAAAAAAGTTTTGTCGTTTTTGCGGGCAATGTGGTGGTTGTTGTGTGTGCGAGCGGCGGAAAAAAATTAATGAAATCGGTGTCCGATAACACCGACTGGTAGTAGTTTATAGTGAGTAACCATTTGCGTAGCCAACTATATCTAGTCAGGGTTGTATTTGAAGACGTTGAAAATTCATTCATGATTACAGTGGCCTGCGGATGAAATTTGACAGATGATGGAAGGCGCATCTTTAATTATCCATTTTCTTGCGAATGAAAAAGGAAAGTCAAATAATCCGTGGAAGGCGCGGAAAATGGCTTGTGGAATGCGATTTTTGGTGGTATAAGAGGCAAAGAGGAGGTAGACTGGCTTCATTACGTGGGTAATTACATCAAGTAGAAATAAATGAACGTTATTATATTTACCTGTGAAATTGAATGTAAATTATGTTGTGTTTCTTTCGTAAAATATACAGCGTTCAATTCCTTGTCTAATGGGAAGACCATCTTAGTGTAAACTGGGTAGACCAGTCAACTCCTGTGAAGCCACCTGGAGATACAACTAAAGGTCAGAGAGGAAGCGTATACCAGACCAACAAATAGCTAAAATACTTGCCAATATCAACAACAACCGCACCTAACTCACAGGTAATAGAATTTAAGTCCAGGGGACATATCTCGTTCGCTTCGCCGCCAAAGAACAGCCTGGTTATTTGTGACTGCCATTCCGGGTGGAGGCCACGAAAGACGGTGTAAACAGGGTATTGAATGCGTTGCTTCAGACCATCGAAACGTTCAGTAAAGATACTCCCTGCGACAAAAGAAAAGAGAATTGGATGGTATTACTTAATATTAAATTAGAACTTTTTAACGCGTCATACTATACGTACCAAAAAAGGCTAATATGCAGATACTTGAAACTTGCACGTCAGAAGTGGCAGACATTTTGTAAATTGCACAACTGCGGAAAAAACGGAAAAAGGCTGATTATTAATAATTGCCTAGCTGCGAGAAAAAATATATTATTTCGTTTTAAGTAGTTCATCTATAGTATTTATTTATTTTATTTGTTCTATTGTTTCTGTATCTTAGAGTTTTTATTTATTATACCCTACACCACTTCGTGGTCTAGGGTATTATAAGTTAGTTTCGCGCCAAATGTTTGTAACACAAAGAAATAATCGAGCTAGACCCACCTTTAAGTATACCGATCGGCTTAGAATCACCAGCTGAGTCGATTTATTGATGTCTGTCTGTTCGTCCGTCCGTCTGCTGTCCATCTAAGCTTGTTCGCACTCTACAGGTCGCAATTGTTGTCCGATTGTCATGAAACTTGGCAGAAGTTATTTTTTCTGGCCAAGGACCATCGGTATTGAATTTGGAGGAAATCGGTTCAGATTTAGATATAGCCCCCATACAAATCTCGCTAACCATTTGACATTTTCCGCTCTAGAAACGACATATTGTACCCGATTTTCTTTAAATTTTGCAGACCATCTTATAATCCAACTAGAAGCACGTATGCAAAAATTGGGTAAGATCGGTTAATATTTAGATATAGCCCCCATACAAATCTCGCTAACCATTTGACATTTTCCGCTCTAGAAACGACATATTGTACCCGATTTTCTTTAAATTTTGCAGAACATCTTATAATTTGATAACATCATGTTATCATATTCTTCTAAAACCAAGCTTATAAGGCAAAGCTACTAATACGTTTACACTATATCTCTCGAAATAATACTTCAAAAAATAAATATTCTTATATTTATATTTTCAAAATGCTTAAATACCATAAATATTGGTAAATAGTGGGTGTTACAGTTGGTTGTATTTCAATTCTATTTTAATTCCAAAAGTACAAATTTTTAAAATCCATAATTTCATCATTCTAGATGTAGTCGTTGAGCTGATACTATTTTTATCCCTCTGTACCCATTGTATCCCTTGAAAGTACGAATTTGGAAAAAAAACTTTCTATTTTTTAAGTCTACGCAGTCAGAGGAATGTATACTCCGAATTTCATTATTCTAGGTTGTTGCGGGCATTATTGTACCGCGGCACAACTTCTCAAACCTCTGACACCATAGATGTTTCTAGTTCAAGTATAGGGTACTGTGCAGAATTCGAATAGCGTTCGTCTCTGGCCCACCAAGAGTGCTCGTGCCAATTTTGGTTGGGATCGGGCAGTGATTGTGGCCTGTAATTTGATTTCAACAATAAATGGACAGACAGACGTGGCCGCAACTCTCCTAACTTACCATAATTGGTGCTTTTCCTCGTCGTCCGTCAGGAAATTGCTTTTTTCCTGCGGCCACATTTTTTGCAAACAACAAAAAAAGTTTTGTCGTTTTTGCGGGCAATGTGGTGGTTGTTGTGTGTGCGAGCGGCGGAAAAAAATTAATGAAATCGGTGTCCGATAACACCGACTGGTAGTAGTTTATAGTGAGTAACCATTTGCGTAGCCAACTATATCTAGTCAGGGTTGTATTTGAAGACGTTGAAAATTCATTCATGATTACAGTGGCCTGCGGATGAAATTTGACAGATGATGGAAGGCGCATCTTTAATTATCCATTTTCTTGCGAATGAAAAAGGAAAGTCAAATAATCCGTGGAAGGCGCGGAAAATGGCTTGTGGAATGCGATTTTTGGTGGTATAAGAGGCAAAGAGGAGGTAGACTGGCTTCATTACGTGGGTAATTACATCAAGTAGAAATAAATGAACGTTATTATATTTACCTGTGAAATTTAATGTAAATTATGTTGTGTTTCTTTCGTAAAATATACAGCGTTCAATTCCTTGTCTAATGGGAAGACCATCTTAGTGTAAACTGGGTAGACCAGTCAACTCCTGTGAAGCCACCTGGAGATACAACTAAAGGTCAGAGAGGAAGCGTATACCAGACCAACAAATAGCTAAAATACTTGCCAATATCAACAACAACCGCACCTAACTCACAGGTAATAGAATTTAAGTCCAGGGGACATATCTCGTTCGCTTCGCCGCCAAAGAACAGCCTGGTTATTTGTGACTGCCATTTCGGGTGGAGGCCACGAAAGACGGTGTAAACAGGGTATTGAATGCGTTGCTTCAGACCATCGAAACGTTCAGTAAAGATACTCCCTGCGACAAAAGAAAAGAGAATTGGATGGTATTACTTAATATTAAATTAGAACTTTTTAACGCGTCATACTATACGTACCAAAAAAGGCTAATATGCAGATACTTGGAACTTGCACGTCAGAAGTGGCAGACATTTTGTAAATTGCACAACTGCGGAAAAAACGGAAAAAGGCTGATTATTAATAATTGCCTAGCTGCGAGAAAAAATATATTATTTCGTTTTAAGTAGTTCATCTATAGTATTTATTTATTTTATTTGTTCTATTGTTTCTGTATCTTAGAGTTTTTATTTATTATACCCTACACCACTTCGTGGTCTAGGGTATTATAAGTTAGTTTCGCGCCAAATGTTTGTAACACAAAGAAATAATCGAGCTAGACCCACCTTTAAGTATACCGATCGGCTTAGAATCACCAGCTGAGTCGATTTATTGATGTCTGTCTGTTCGTCCGTCCGTCTGCTGTCCATCTAAGCTTGTTCGCACTCTACAGGTCGCAATTGTTGTCCGATTGTCATGAAACTTGGCAGAAGTTATTTTTTCTGGCCAAGGACCATCGGTATTGAATTTGGAGGAAATCGGTTCAGATTTAGATATAGCCCCCATACAAATCTCGCTAACCATTTGACATTTTCCGCTCTAGAAACGACATATTGTACCCGATTTTCTTTAAATTTTGCAGACCATCTTATAATCCAACTAGAAGCACGTATGCAAAAATTGGGTAAGATCGGTTAATATTTAGATATAGCCCCCATACAAATCTCGCTAACCATTTGACATTTTCCGCTCTAGAAACGACATATTGTACCCGATTTTCTTTAAATTTTGCAGAACATCTTATAATTTGATAACATCATGTTATCATATTCTTCTAAAACCAAGCTTATAAGGCAAAGCTACTAATACGTTTACACTATATCTCTCGAAATAATACTTCAAAAAATAAATATTCTTATATTTATATTTTCAAAATGCTTAAATACCATAAATATTGGTAAATAGTGGGTGTTACAGTTGGTTGTATTTCAATTCTATTTTAATTCCAAAAGTACAAATTTTTAAAATCCATAATTTCATCATTCTAGATGTAGTCGTTGAGCTGATACTATTTTTATCCCTCTGTACCCATTGTATCCCTTGAAAGTACGAATTTGGAAAAAAAACTTTCTATTTTTTAAGTCTACGCAGTCAGAGGAATGTATACTCCGAATTTCATTATTCTAGGTTGTTGCGGGCATTATTGTACCGCGGCACAACTTCTCAAACCTCTGACACCATAGATGTTTCTAGTTCAAGTATAGGGTACTGTGCAGAATTCGAATAGCGTTCGTCTCTGGCCCACCAAGAGTGCTCGTGCCAATTTTGGTTGGGATCGGGCAGTGATTGTGGCCTGTAATTTGATTTCAACAATAAATGGACAGACAGACGTGGCCGCAACTCTCCTAACTTACCATAATTGGTGCTTTTCCTCGTCGTCCGTCAGGAAATTGCTTTTTTCCTGCGGCCACATTTTTTGCAAACAACAAAAAAAGTTTTGTCGTTTTTGCGGGCAATGTGGTGGTTGTTGTGTGTGCGAGCGGCGGAAAAAAATTAATGAAATCGGTGTCCGATAACACCGACTGGTAGTAGTTTATAGTGAGTAACCATTTGCGTAGCCAACTATATCTAGTCAGGGTTGTATTTGAAGACGTTGAAAATTCATTCATGATTACAGTGGCCTGCGGATGAAATTTGACAGATGATGGAAGGCGCATCTTTAATTATCCATTTTCTTGCGAATGAAAAAGGAAAGTCAAATAATCCGTGGAAGGCGCGGAAAATGGCTTGTGGAATGCGATTTTTGGTGGTATAAGAGGCAAAGAGGAGGTAGACTGGCTTCATTACGTGGGTAATTACATCAAGTAGAAATAAATGAACGTTATTATATTTACCTGTGAAATTTAATGTAAATTATGTTGTGTTTCTTTCGTAAAATATACAGCGTTCAATTCCTTGTCTAATGGGAAGACCATCTTAGTGTAAACTGGGTAGACCAGTCAACTCCTGTGAAGCCACCTGGAGATACAACTAAAGGTCAGAGAGGAAGCGTATACCAGACCAACAAATAGCTAAAATACTTGCCAATATCAACAACAACCGCACCTAACTCACAGGTAATAGAATTTAAGTCCAGGGGACATATCTCGTTCGCTTCGCCGCCAAAGAACAGCCTGGTTATTTGTGACTGCCATTTCGGGTGGAGGCCACGAAAGACGGTGTAAACAGGGTATTGAATGCGTTGCTTCAGACCATCGAAACGTTCAGTAAAGATACTCCCTGCGACAAAAGAAAAGAGAATTGGATGGTATTACTTAATATTAAATTAGAACTTTTTAACGCGTCATACTATACGTACCAAAAAAGGCTAATATGCAGATACTTGGAACTTGCACGTCAGAAGTGGCAGACATTTTGTAAATTGCACAACTGCGGAAAAAACGGAAAAAGGCTGATTATTAATAATTGCCTAGCTGCGAGAAAAAATATATTATTTCGTTTTAAGTAGTTCATCTATAGTATTTATTTATTTTATTTGTTCTATTGTTTCTGTATCTTAGAGTTTTTATTTATTATACCCTACACCACTTCGTGGTCTAGGGTATTATAAGTTAGTTTCGCGCCAAATGTTTGTAACACAAAGAATAATCGAAATACCGATCGGCTTAGAATCACCAGCTGAGTCGATTTAACGATGTCTGTCTGTTCGTCCGTCCGTCTGCTGTCCATCTAAGCTTGTTCGCACTCTACAGGTCGCAATTGTTGTCCGATTGTCATGAAACTTGGCAGAAGTTATTTTTTCTGGCCAAGGACCATCGGTATTGAATTTGGAGGAAATCGGTTCAGATTTAGATATAGCCCCCATACAAATCTCGCTAACCATTTGACATTTTCCGCTCTAGAAACGACATATTGTACCCGATTTTCTTTAAATTTTGCAGACCATCTTATAATCCAACTAGAAGCACGTATGCAAAAATTGGGTAAGATCGGTTAATATTTAGATATAGCCCCCATACAAATCTCGCTAACCATTTGACATTTTCCGCTCTAGAAACGACATATTGTACCCGATTTTCTTTAAATTTTGCAGAACATCTTATAATCCAACTAGAAACACGTATGCAAAAATTGGGTAAGATCGGTTCAGATTTAGATATAGCCCCCATACAAATGTCGCTCCCGATTTGACATTTTCGCTCTAGAAACGACATATTGTACCCGATTTTTTTTAAATTTTGCAGAACATCTTATAATCCAACTAGAAACACGTATGCAAAAATTGGGTAAGATCGGTTCAGATTTAGATATAGCCCCCATACAAATGTCGCTCCCGATTTGACATTTTCCGCTCTAGAAACGACATATTGTACCCGATTTTCTTTAAATTTTGCAGAACATCTTATAATCCAACTAGAAACACGTATGCAAAAATTGGGTAAGATCGGTTCAGATTTATATATAGCCCCCATACAAATGTCGCTCCCGATTTGACATTTTCCGCTCTAGAAACGACATATTGTACCCGATTTTCTTTGAATTTTGCAGAACATCTTATAATCCAACTAGAAACACGTATGCAAAAATTGGGTAAGATCGGTTCAGATTTAGATATAGCCCCCATACAAATGTCGCTCCCGATTTGACATTTTCCGCTCTAGAAACGACATATTGTACCCGATTTTCTTTAAATTTTGCAAAACATCTTATAATCCAACTAGAAACACGTATGCAAAAATTGGGTAAGATCGGTTCAGATTTAGATATAGCCCCCATACAAATGTCGCTCCCGATTTGACATTTTCCGCTTTAGAAACCATATTTTACCCGATTTTCTTTAAATTTGGCACAGCATTTTATAATCGAACTAGAAACACTTATGCTGAAACTGGGTAAGATCGGTTCAGATTTAGATATAGCCCCCATAGAAATGTCACTCCCTCCGCTCTAGAAACCACATCTTGCACCCGATTTTCTTTAAATTTGCCACAACATCTTATAATCTAACTTGAAACACATATGCTGAAAGTGGGTATGATCGATCTTTTTTACCGAGATGCCCATATGTCCATACTTTGGTATAACCCAAATGCCCATATGTCCATACTTTGGTATAACCCAAATGGGGCCCCATTCTGATCTATTACAGCTCTAGAAACTACATCTTACATCGGATCTTTATCAAATTTTGCAGATCATGGTATTTTTCAACCAGGAATACCTACCGTGAATGAGAAATATATAGATCCATGTTTTGGACCAGGCCCAAAATGTAGTTATAGCCCCCCTTTTGAAATGTCGGTCCAATTCATCCTATTACTACTGCATAATTTGTATTTGTCTGTCGGATAATTGGATCAATTACCATATTATTAACCATATTCGTTAAATATGACTAAAGATGAATTTATAGTAAAATTTATACTGTATATTTTATATGAACTACATAAAATTGCTCCCATGAAATAAATGGGTTTAGTAATCAAAGCGAGGTACATACGCAGGGAGTGGTGTAGGGTATTATATAGTCGGCCCCGCCCGACTTTAGCCTTTCCTTACTTGTTTTTTTTTTGTGTATGAGAGAACAAAGTGGTTCTCGGAAAACTTAATCCTTCTAATAGAGCTCTTTTAGGTAGGAACAAGGGAAAGATTTAACAGCGGACTCATAAAGAAGTCAAATAACCGAAGAACTTTTTTAGGTCCTAGGCTAGGGTTAGTTTTTTTCTATTTTTTGTTTGTAATTAGCGACTGTCAGTTAAATTCAAGATTCAGATTACATTTTAGTTTTGGGTAATGTTTTGATGTTAGGTTTAGTTTTTTTATAATAAATGATGTGAAATAGTTAATTAAGAAAATATGTGCGAATAGTTTTTTTTAAGGACAGGCTAACTTGATGAGGTAAGTGTCGTGTATGGGTGTGTGTAAAGGTGCCATAGGAAAATGCGATGTAGGCGAAGATCTATGGTCATTGCAGGGTGGGCGATGTGGAGGAAAATACATCATTTTCTCCCTCTTTAGTGTGTCATCTTGGTGTAGTTATATTTCGTGTTTGTTTTTTTTTTTTGTTTTTATTTGGTGCGTGTCCTTAGGGCTAAGGTATAGGTTGGGACCTTTAACCCCGAGACCGAAAGCTAGTCGCAAAAACTCCTTAGTGCCGCTGGGACCCGTAACAATATGGCGCCCAATCTGAATGAAAAGATAAATTTGTATGTGTTTTTAATGTGCGAGTTTTGAGTTAATGTATATGTCGAAATCTAAATATACGTTCAATAGACCAATAAATAGTGCAATAGCCCATCGGAGGGTATAGAGGTAGGACAAATCAGATATGAATATCACAGCCAAACCAGACAATGACGCTGATTTGTTGTGTGATGTTTTGTTTGGATTAGTCTTTAGTTCTATAGTTTTCGTGTAGTACATCAGGGGTTAAGGTACAATAACAGGACAATTCAATATTAAGAATAAGTCTTTTGTATGAGCCATATCTCTTTGTTTTAGTGTAATTGTTAGTATCAGTCGATATTTTTTAGAATTTTTTGTGGATTCTGTATGCGGCGAATCTCGAGCGACATCCGCTCATGATAATATTCGGAGGCCTGTAGTGTCGTGAAAGATTTCGCTAATACCCCAGTATCTATTTTTTGTTTAGAGTACGAATTATACTGTACATGGGACTCAGATCCCTTAAATTCCAAAAAAACTTAGTTTTTGCAGTAGTTCTGTCTAATGACACACTTAAAGAGACCAATTATTTCAAAAAGGTGCATAACATAAACAATAGAAAAAAAAGCACCACGTCAGGTGCATGAGGCCGTTGTAGATTTTGATAGCGAGTCTGAAGGTGAGCGGCCGGAAGTTATTTCAGCTATCAGATCTTTAATCTGCTGGAATTGTCCAGAACCGGGACACGTTTTTATGAAATGTCCGTCCACTCAATGGGCCCGGTTTTGTTACAAATGTGGAAAACCCAACGTTAATCGGAAGTGATATCTACTAAACTACAGAACTTTATTGTCTGTTTGTGTCAAAAAGTTTATAGAAACACACGACCTTAATCGAAGCGAACACCTTCGCCACTGCCTTCTATTGGCGGGCCTTTTAGCATGCCTGGCGAAAGAAGGTAAGTAGGAATGTGCCACCGATTTTTGTTATGCGTTTACAACAAAAGTTCGATAAATCGAACACCTTCCGCGCTGCCTTCTCTCGCAAGGCCTTCTAGCATGCCTATCCGAAGGCAAGCAAGCATGAGTTATGTATCGTGTAGCATCTAATGAAAGGCCTTCTAAAATGCCTTTTCGTATAAGGCATAATATTATTTATATTTATTATAATATTATATAATATTAATTTCTGACGAAAGTATAAATATTTGGTAATAAAGTAAGAACGTTCTTCGTTTGTTTTGAAGACGAGTTAAATATTTTTCTGTTTCATCCCCGATAAATATATATATTGTCGTGGATATAAGTGGACGTAAACGTCTAAATAATAAAGGTCTTTCCTATTTCCACTGTGTATAACTAATTCTACAATTTGTAACACCGAGAAATTATAGCATATATCTTACTTTTGGAGAAGAAATCATATTGGCCCTTTTTATGGATCTATATGAAAACATTTATAAAGGCATTTGTATAATTGCTATATCTACATTTAAACCGATTTTCTTAATATTAAATAGAGTTCGTATTACCCCGAAAAAATCCACATATAAGGATTCATTTGAATCGGTGAAGAATTGCTACCTGTAGTTTGATTACAGGAATAGATGCACAGACACACACAGTGATAAAGTGAAAGCGACTCAGAAAGTGGATCTATGTCGATCTGTATTATATTGCCTATTTTAGTTGTCACAAAAGTCACAACGACAACAACAACAAATATTTTTTATCACTAAACAAACAAAACATTTAAAAATAATTTTAAATGTAATAAATACCAATTATTTAAAATGTAATGTATTTTAATTGAGTTGAAATTAGGAGAATTGTAAAGATATCTTTCATAAAACTCCATCCGTACTGCCTTCATTCTTCCAGCATGCTAACAGGCCTTCTAAAGGAAGGCAATGAAGAATATCCATTGGAACTATATAATAGGAAATGAGAAGGCCTTTCTAAATGCCTTCTCAAAGAAGGCAGTCAAGAATGAGTATAGGATTTCTAAAAGCTGATGATTAGGCCTTCTGGTAGGCCTTCTTAGAGAAGCGAGGTAAGAATGTGCCCGGATCTTTTTTCATGCGCCTTCTGGAATGCCTATTTGCAGAAAGCATACTGGAATGTGTTTCGGATCCGAAGAGAATGCATTTTAGAAGGCCTTCTAAGGGGAGGCCTTCCAAATTTTCCCGCTGGGCGCCTCTGAGCTGTACATTTGCAAGACTTCTCCTCCCCTTCTTCCATTCAAGTCGGACACTACTCACTCACCCCTGGCTCACCAACGAATATATTTGCAACGATCTCCCTCGGCCACCCTCGTACATACACGTACATTGGCGAATACTTACATTCGCACATACATACACTTCCTCATTTCCAACCTTCCTCGACCCCTTCCTTATCCACACACCAACTTGTCCGCGTCGTGAAATATGATACCCCCCAAAACAAATGTATGTTCGAAATCCAGAGGATTCCTCTGAGTAATATGTGCAATTCCTCTTGACCCAGTACATACATTTGTTTTGAAGTGGGGGCGGTACCATAATTCCAAGTCTGTTTCCCATATCCAAGTTGGACACTGCTCACCCACCCCTGAACCACCAACGAAGATCTTTGCAACGTTTTCCTCAGAGGAATCCTCTTGATTTCGAACATACATTATCCTACTAATTCTATCTATCAATATTTGTATGTACATACATATGTATCAAAAGTTTGTTGCCCTCAATCCAAAAGGATTTTGATCTGACATCTGTTGCCACAAAATTGATCCAATTTTATAAGTAAGATTATGTACATTGTTTTTTTATACCCTCCCCATTAGGGTGGGTATAAAACTTTGTCGTTTCGTTTGTAACACCTTGAACTATTCAATGAAGATCCCATGTATTCTAAGTCGATTTGGCCATGTCCGTCTGTGTAGTTTGAAACAGTGAACAAATATGTCAATGTGAAAACAAAGTATCACACTTTTGCTAATATGGTTCTGCATTTCTAAGTAAAGCAGATAGCCTATCAACAGCCGGTAATACTGTGGACATCACTCCATGACTTCCACCAGCCGAGAGTTGGACTTTCATAGTTGTTTAAACTTTACGATATCTACTATAACGCTTTTCCTTCGAAATATTAATCAATCAATCATAATAATACATGTAATAATGCATGAATAACTGACCTAGGAAACTGAGCAACGACTGAATACGATTTTATCTAGTGTGTAAACCATGTTGTAACTAAGCGTAGGTAATATAGCAATAAGATCACTGAAAATGGAAGATGAAGGCTATATAAAAGCAGCTTCTACAGAAATAATGTATATTCATTGTTTTCAAACTAAAAACATAGATTATCAAACTTAGTAGTTCAAAAGCTTAAACAAAAAATATTTAAAAGCCGCCTAGAATTGCTTTTCCGATATAAACATTTTTATAAACAAAACCTTTTGCGTACATAACACAGCTAAAAAGATGAGCACACTTCATTTATTCTAAAGCTAATTTTTATGTCAATCAGAGTTCTTCTGACAGAATTATGCGCATAAAATCCTAATATCATTCAATAATAAACATATAGTGGTGGCCAAACATATGCAACTAAATTTGAATCTCAACGAAAATAATGTTGTTTAAATAAATATCAATACAACATTAAGATTTCAAATAATTAACAAAATGCGCATAATCTGTTAAAACTTCTTTGCTATCGGTATTTTTATCGATAAATATAATAATCGGTGTGGACAAAAATATATGCAATTCGTCAATTTTTTATAAAATAATAATCCTGTGTAAAGAATTAAGAATATTAAATTTTATTTTGTTACTGTTTCTATTGATTAATTTTAATAATAATAAAATGGAGCTTATATTCGGATGACAAGCGATATATTCGAATCTTATTAAACAAAGTCATTCTCCAGTTTCATAGAAGTTCAACATTTCGATTTGTTCCTAATTTAAAAAAAAATCATAAATTTCTGTTTTACGCCAAGACTCATTTTCTTCCTATAAACGAACTGAACAGTTGCAATTACCAGTTTTTGGTCGAACAAATCGAAGAATCGCTGAAAAAAGTATTCCACAGAACTAAGTCGACACACCACAAGTCCCACTTCGCATTGATTTAACCCGAATAGTCCTGTTTTTATTTTTTTTTCGAATTTTGAGCTAAAACTTTCGTGTTATCAGTGGTCCACACCAGATGCGTTGGTGAACGTATTTTGTGTGTCACCATATGGTCACGCTAGCACCATTCGGGTTACGTTAAGGACACATTCGTTGCGAAATTTCTGACGTGGTGGGGTAGCGCCCCCTGAAACAGCTCAGTCTACTTTTACCTGCAACAAATAAAGGTCACACTTGCTTTTTTGTTATTTTTGGTTTCTGCTGACTAATATAATACCAGAATAAATGACTAAACAAACAGCGTATTTCCCGCAGTCGGTTTTATACACCGATACGACCCGGATCTGCAACAGAATCCGGCCAAGGAATGCAACCTCCCCTGCACTCCGCATTTTAATGGTCCGCGCCTGTATTGATACCAATCCCAGACCATGGTACTGTACCGTATGTAACTGATTCATTCATACAATATCGATGCAATACACCATCTGCAAAGGATGGAATCATCTCCGGTTCATCAACAATTGTTCAGGCCTTGCGAAATCCAAAGACTGGAGTGAGGGTTTTGTCGCGCATGTCAACAAAGACCTGTAGTGTTACCCGTGCCTCCACCTCGGCAACAACTAGTTGCAGGCACATTCAACATCAAACTCCTCAACCACCACCACAGCAACAACATCAGCTTACTTCCACGCAACAAAGCTACAACACCTGATCTGTGTATCGGGGCGTATTTCGCTCTGCTTCAGTCCATTGTGGTAGATGGCAGGGCCGTGCGCAGGATTTTCCTCTGGGGGGAGGTTTCATCTAGTTTTACAAAAAATAAAGTCAGTCTAGGTCGCAATGATATATGATGTGAATTTGATTACGTGTGATTACGTGACCGCTGAGATTGTAAACAGCTGTTTGCTTTTTTAGCAATATATAAAAATCTTTAAATACATGTACAGAACAGTATGACCACTAAATATACATGCTAACAAAACTTTTTTGAATATAAGTTATTAAAAATCAATTTATTGCCACGGAAAGAGATTGCGATTGTCTTTTTAATGATACGCATATTGTCCCAAGCTAATATAAAAGGAACGCTTATCTATTTTTATATTTTAATTACCAGCAGTCACTTTATGCAGACTGCAAACTCTTTAGCAGGGTGAAATGGTGATGTAAGATTGCAGAATAATGCTGTTATGCCAAAAAAAACTGCTGCAATAGCAGAAAAGTGTCTGCTGATATGTAGACAATCGCTGCTTTTTTATTAACCGACCAACTTCTTTTTTTCAAATAGTTTGCTTGAAATTACATACATATATATTTTGAAGAAATATTACACAAAAAATGATCGAATTCCTCGGCGCTTGACCCCTCTTCATGCTTGTTGACAAAGTATGGGCCTAAATATGATGTCTAATTAGTGTTGGGGTTTTTAATTTATACAGAAGTTACATGAGTAACAGGATGTTTACTCAAAATCTTCATACGCATATTCCGATTAAATAAAAATATTTGGAGATGTTTCTTCATGTTTATAATCTTTAAAATGTATAAATTCGAATAACAAATAGAGTACTCTATGAAATGCAAGACGAAAAACATGACAACAAAATTCAGTACGTTAAATCTCATTTCTTATTGTTTCGCAACTTTAAAGTAGATTTTAAAATAGAGACCTATACGAAGAGAAAAAATACATTACGTAGAAACGAGATTTTAGACACGTGAACATCGATTTTTAGTTTCATTTGTGGGAAAAATTAGTTTGTTTGCGGTAAACATGTCATCAGTTGTTGTAACTGAACAAAGAGAAATATGTTTACATATCGAGATTTATGATTTAGATTTGGATGTCATCTGTCATATAAGTTTAGAGAAGAATTTTTTTCTAAAGTTTTTTTTATGATGAAAATAGGTCACATCGGTTCAGATTTAGATACAGCTCCATAAAAATGTCGCATCGCAAATGTTACAAACCACACATTACAAACGGAATATACGAATAGCCACACCATATTATATTTGACCTGTGAACATTTATTGTGGAAGTGGAATATGGAATATATTCAGAGAGGGGTATATCATTCGTTTGATTTGAAAGAAATTTAAAAATGCAAATCGTATTTCATTTAAAAATTAAAGTATTGTACTTTCTTTTGTATAAGTAACAAGTAAGGAAAGGCTAAAGTCGGGCGGGGCCGACTATATAATACCCTACACCACTCCCTGCGTATGTACCTCGCTTTGATTACTAAACCCATTTATTTCATGGGAGCAATTTTATGTAGTTCATATAAATTATACAGTATAAATTTTACTATAAATTCATCTTTAGTCATACTTAACGAATATGGTTAATAATATGGTAATTGATCCAATTATCCGACAGACAAATACAAATTATGCAGTAGTAATAGGATGAATTGGACCGACATTTCAAAAGGGGGCCTATAACTACATTTTGGGCCTGGTCCAAAACATGGATCTATATATTTCTCATTCACGGTAGGTATTCCTGGTTGAAAAATACTATGATCTGCAAAATTTGATAAAGATCCGATGTAAGATGTAGTTTCTAGAGCTGTAATAGATCAGAATGGGCCCCATTTGGGTTATACCAAAGTATGGACATATGGGCATCTCCCAAACAAGTAACGAAAGGCTAAAGACGGACGGACTTTCTATCTCATTACAATTCAATTCGGTAAAAAAGAGCGATCATACCCACTTTCAGCATAGATGTTTCAAGTTAGATTATAAGATGTTGTGCCAAATTTAAAGAAAATCGGGTGCAAGATGTGGTTTCTAGAGCGGAGGGAGTGACATTTGTATGGGGGCTATATCTAAATCTGAACCGATATTACCCAGTTTCAGCATAAGTGTTTCTAGTTCGATTATAAAATGTTGTGCCAAATTTAAAGAAAATCGGGTAAAATATGTCGTTTCTAAAGCGGAAAAAGTGAAATCGGGAGCGACATTATTGGGGCTATATCTAAATCTGAACCGATCTTACCCAATTTCTGCATAGGTGTTTCTATTTGGATTATAAGATGTTGTGCCAATTTTAAAGAAAATCGGGTACAATATGTGGTCTCCAGAGCGGAAAATGTCAAATCGGGAGCGACATTTGTATGGGGGCTATATCTAAATCTGAACCGATCTTACCCAATTTTTGCATACGTGTTTCTAGTTGGATTATAAGATGTTCTGCAAAATTTAAAGAAAATCGGGTACAATATGTCGTTTCTAGAGCGGAAAATGTCAAATGGTTAGCGAGATTTGTATGGGGGCTATATCTAATTCTGAACCAATCTTACCCAATTTTTGCATACGTGTTTCTAGTTGGATTATAAGATGTTCTGCAAAATTTAAAGAAAATCGGGTACAATATGTCGTTTCTAGAGCGGAAAATGTCAAATGGTTAGCGAGATTTGAAGGGGGCTATATCTAAATCTGAACCGATTTCCTCCAAATACCGATGGTCCTTGGCCAGAAAAAATAACTTCTGCCAAGTTTCATGACAATCGGACAACAATTGCGAGCTGTAGAGTGCGAACAAGCTTATATGGACAGCAGACGGACGGACAGACAGACATCGTTAAATCGACTCAGCTGGTGATTCTAAGCCGATCGGTATACTTAAAGGTGGGTCTAGCTCGATTATTTCTTTGTGTTACAAACATTTGGCGCGAAACTAACTTATAATACCCTAGACCACGAAGTGGTGTAGGGTATAAAAATGTCTACATAAAAAATTCTTAGGTTATACCAATACTTTTTCGCAGAAATGAAGAATTTCATCTGGCCAATAGATTTTTACATAATTATTAATTTAGAGGTAAATTGCTTTTCAATGATTTCATTCCAATTAGATATACTACAAATTTGTCCTAAGTTTGGCACTCATAGTTAAGCTGCTTGATGCTATCCCAAGCAAATTATTTGCTTTTATTAAGAATGTTTTTAGATTTCATTATGATATCATAGTGATTCTTATCTACACTTTTTTAAAATTACTAAAAAAATATTAAATCTCCACACATTTATTGTAGATATTGGTCTAGTCAAATGCCAAGAAGTGGCGAAATTAGCATTATACAATCTTTAAATTGGCACAATTCGTTTAGTTTGTTTGTATTTTTCATAACCTTTGTCCGAAATTGAAGAAAGTGTCCACGATTTTTATGTAGATTTCGTGTGTTTGCTGCAAAATTACCATTTCAGACGAGTTATTTAAAAAAAAAACTTAAAAATTCTATATTTTATTGCTTCAGAAAGACTAGAAGGTTTTAAAAAAGTATATGTACGAAAACTCTCTGGGGGGTTTGAACCCCCAAACCCCACTCCCTTGCGCACGGCCCTGGTAGATGGCGCCATTTGAGGAAGTCCAACAATTGTTCTGGCCTGTGTAGGAGTGGAATGAAATGTTCGGAACATCCTGTTGCATCTACAATGATGCCAACTCGTCGTCATCCTCTTCGGCTGCGTAATTCACGCCTCATTCTTAACCCTTTTACAACCACAGCGACAACTGCAACAACAACAGCAGAACAACAACAAGAGTAGAATACTTCAGCAATACCCTCAATATGTCTATAGCCACCCCAACGATACCCGCGATGTGGAAGCTAGGTAGGGTGGTCCCTGTACTCAAACCAGAATATCTTGCAAGCGAAGGCGAGTCTTACACCTGTTACAAATACTATTGAGGCGCTACTCCTGACTTATAAGTCAATTGACCGGCCGGTGGTAAACTACGCGGTGCCGCTGTGGACAACTTGCACAAACAAAATTCTGTGGGACATGATACAGGTTGACAGGCGATTACGCCATCACAGGTTGCCACAGGGACATTTGGCCTCCATTGACTACCTGTACCAAGAAACGAAAGTCCTCCCAGCACAGCGAGATGTTGACGAAGCAGTTCCTCCTGGGATGCCATCGGAGGGTTCACACAAATTTCCAGCTCACAGAGTTGGAAAACTCGATCGTCCCTGACCTCTGACCGACATGCGGCATATGACCTCATAACACCATCACCTTTTTCAATGCCCCGCCGAGCGAACCTCAGTGACTCCAGTATCCTTATGGACCAATCAAATAGATATGGCCCGATTCCAGGATTAGTATTATTACAGCGTACGTGGCTATAACAACAAGTAAAAACGGCGTTAAGTTCGGCCGGGCCGAACTTTATATACCCTCCACCAGGGCCGTGCGCAGTATTTTCCCCTGGGGGGGTTTCATCTAGTTTTATAAAAAATAAAGTCAGTCTATGGCGCAATGATAAATGATGTTAATTTGATTACGTGAGCGTTTGGCATATTTCATTACCAGGATCTTCGAGAAATATTTTGATACATTCATCGGCAAAATTGCATTTCAGTAATCCATGTATCAGTAGACTTAAATGAATTTGTCAGTAAAAGAAAGCAGAAAGTCTACTGAAAGAGCAGATTTTCTGCTGAAAAAGAAACAGACAAAGATTTGCTGATCTGCTGAAATGGTAAACAGCTGTTTGTTGTTTTTAGCAATATAAAAAAAACGTTAAGCATATGTACAGAAAAGTATGAATATACATGTTAACAAAACTTTTTTCAATAGATGTTATTATAAAGCTATTTATTACCACGGAAAGATATTGCGATTGTCTTTTTAATGATACGCATATTGCCCCAAGCTAATATAAAAAGGGACGCTTTTCTATTTTTATGTTTTAATTAACAGCAGCCAATTTTGGCAGACTGCAAACTATACAGCAGTGTGAATGGTGATGTAAGATTGCAGAATAACTGCTGTTATAAAAAAACTGCTGTAATAGCAGAAAAGATTCTGCTGATAGGCAGCCAAGCTTTTATTAACCGACTTGTTCTCTAAGTGTAGAACTTCTTTTTTAGTTGCTTGAAAGTACATACATACATACTAGAATGGCTTCAAAATAAAAGTTGTTGATGTTCCCGACTAAAATGAAAGCTTGGTTTGTTTTATGTGTTCTCCCAAAATATTTCGCTTTTATCATTGTCCGTTCGTGAGGACACGTTCAAAATAACCTCTATAAATCAGGGGTTTCTTGAATAAAATTCGCGGTGAGAAAGGTATTTAGAAAAAACCTGCTAGAAATTAAAATCTGAAACGAGCCTTATCAAACCATATCAAAAACTTGCATTTTAACCCAGAATAGAGGGTACAATTTAATTTTTAATGTTTAATTTTTTATAAAAACCGCAATAACTTCCATATTTTTAGTTCTATTTGTGTTTTTGTTTAATCGTTGAAGGGGTATTGATCACCAATACCTCTTACAAAAAGCTAATTAAAAAACCATCTGAAATTTTGGTCTTTTAATGGATAAATTGGGATAGAAGTGAAACTACAGGTCACTAATATGAAAACCCATACTCAGTTTTTTATTTCGTGGTCGTTTGACTTTTTTTACAGGACTTTTAATTTCCAAAGGATGTAAACGTTTCAATAATTTAGTTTCGTATTTTTGCGTGCCATACAATGGCGATATGGGTATCACATGAAGAAGAAGAACATCTGCTAAATATACTTTTAATTTCATGCGTCTATCTATGTTAATTTAACATTAACAACCGTTTCAATTTTTCCACCTTTAAAAAGTTTATGTAGATTATTCATGTTATAATTTTTAAGGGGGAAAATTTGAAATGGTTGAATTTCTTTCCAAAAATTGGGGTTATATAAGACTAGAATGTGTTTGCGATGCAAATAACCCCATATTTCAGTTTTTACTTCACATTTAACACACTGGGTATTAACAGTGTGAAAAAAATTTGCGGCCCTTAATGGGATAGAAAATTCTAAAAATTGCAATTGGTTATCAATACCTCTCCAACAAGCCCCTAAAAACATAAATCGAACTAAAAATGTGGAAGTTATTGCGGATTTTATAAGAAATGCATCAACAATTTTATAAATCTGCCCTTTTTACTATAAAATTGCATTAAAATTATATAAATCTGCCCTTTAACTGGGTCGTATAGCAAGGTTTTAATTTGGTTTCATAAGGCTCGGGTCGGATTTTTATTTCTAGAGGCTTTTTTCTCAGTACCATTCTCATCGTGAATTCTTTTTAAGAAAAACTTGATATATGGTGGTTATTTTGAATGCGTTCAGCTCACGAACGGACAATGCTAAAGCGAAATATTTTGGGAGAACACATAAAACAAACCAATATTTCATTTTAGTCGGGAACATCAACAAAAATTGTTCCTTCCTCACAAAAGAAGCCAGTCTAATACATATATATTTTGAAGAAATATTAACAAAAAACGATCGAATTCCTCGACGATTAACCTCCCTTCAGGCCCCGCATTTTTCTAAGATAAATGCAGAAAATTGGATATGCTTGTTGACAAAGTATGTGTTTTGGGGTTTTTTATTTATACATGTTACATGAGTAACAGGATGTTTACTCAAAATCTTTATACGCATATTCCGATTAAATAAAAAATATTTGGAAATGTTTCTTCATTTTTATAATCTTAAATATGTATAAATTAGAATAACGAATACAGATTTTTTTGTATTCGATGAAATGCAAGAAGAAACACCTACAAATTTTAATTCCAAAAACCAAATAATTGGTATTTTAGAGTTTCGTACACAAAAATAAAAATATTAACTATTAATAAATTAAAATATTTGACACAAGTGAGAAATATGACAAATATATAAATATATTATAAGGCAAATTTCAGTAAGTTAAAGCTCATTTCTTATTGTTTCGCAACCTTAAAGTAGATTTTAAAATAGAGACCTCCAAGCAGAGAAAAATGCATTACGTAGAAACGAAATTTTAGACACGTGAACAGCGTTTTTGTGGGAAAAATTAGTTTGTTTGCGGTAAACATGTCATCAGTTGTTGTAAATGAACTAAGTGAAATATGTTTACATATATCAAACAGTTTTCTTCGTTTGTCGATATGGATTTGTATTATCATTACAAACTCCCAAAACATTTAGAAGTAACAGAAACCGTTGTAGTTGCCTCTGTGATGAAAATAGGTCACATCGGTTCAGATTAAGATACAGCTCCATAAAAATGTCGCATCGCAAATGTTACAAACCATGCATAGCAAACGGAATATACGAATAGCCACACCATATTATATTTGACCTGTGAACATCTGTTGTGGAATATGTGGGTCAATGTTTTGATATAGCCCTTATACAAATGTCCCACCCGATTTCTATACTCAGATAGTATAGAATTTTAAAATGCAAATTGTATTTTATTTAAATATTGAAGTATTGTGCTTTCTTTTGTATAAGTAAATAATACCCTAGACCACGAAGTGGTGTAGGGTATAAAAATGTCTACATAAAAATTCTCCAATACTTTTTCGCAGAAACGAAGAATTTCATCTCGTCAATAGATTTTTACATAATTATTAATTTAGAGGTAAATTACTTTACAATGATTTCATTCCAATTATATATACTACAAATTTGGCCACAGGTTAGCATCAAGCAAATTATTTGCTTTTATTAAGAATTTGTAGATTTCATTATGATATCATAGTGATTTTTTATTAAATTTCCAAACTTGTATTGTAGTACACAATTAAAAGCTCTTAAGAAATTGCTCTAATCAAATGTGAAGAAGTGGCGGAAGTAGCATTACACAATCTTGAAATAGGCACAATACGTTTGTTTGTATTTTTCATAACCTCCCAATAAGCACAAAGTCGGACTCGGATCCGATTCGGATCCGATTTGAGTCCGAGATGTCGGACTCCGCTTTCTCTGTTCCGATTCGGATCCGATTTGAGTCCGAGATGTCGGACTCCGCTTTCTCTGTTCCGATTCGGATCCGATTTTAGTCCGAGATGTCGGACTCCGCTTTCTCTGTTCCGATTCGGATCCGATTTGAGTCCGAGATGTCGGACTCCGCTTTCTCTGTTCCGATTCGGATCCGATTTGAGTCCGAGATGTCGGACTCCGCTTTCTCTGTTCCGATTCGGTTCCGATTTGAGTCCGAGATTTCGGACGCCTTCGATTCAGGTTTACAGTAAAAATTTGGAGTTTTATTTTTATATTTATTAATGAATTTATTTATTATTTTGAATTTATTACTTAGTATATATGTGGTGAAATAAGCAACATTTAGATGAAAAGTAATATCCCAATAAGCACAAAGTCGGACTCGGATCCGATTCGGATCCGATTTGAGTCTGACATCTCGGTTTCTCGCTTTCTCTGTTCCGATTCGGATCCGATTTGAGTCCGAGATGTCGGACTCCGCTTTCTCTGTTACGATTCGGATCCGATTTGAGTCCGAGATGTCGGACTCCGTTTTCTCTGTTCCGATTCGGATCCGATTTGAGTCCGAGATGTCGGACTCCGCTTTCTCTGTTCCGATTCGGATCCGATTTGAGTCCGAGATGTCGGACTCCGCTTTCTCTGTTCCGATTCGCATCCGATTTGAGTCCGAGATGTCGGACTCCGCTTTCTCTGTTCCGATTCGGATCCGATTTGAGTCCGATATGTCGGACTCCGCTTTCTCTGTTCCGATTCGGATCCGATTTGAGTCCGAGATGTCGGACTCCGCTTTCTCTGTTCCGATTTGAGTCCGAGATGTCGGACTCCGCTTTCTCTGTTCCGATTCGGATCTGATTTGAGTCCTAGATGTCGGACTCCGCTTTCTCTGTTCCGATTCGGATGGCGATTAAGATTAGTAACCAATTGGATTACGTTTTAAAAATAATTGTAATAACTATATAATTCTCTATCAAACAAATTCTGATTACTAATTGACAAGGAATTGTTTAATAGAGAATTATATAGTTATTACAATTATTTTTAAAACGTAATCTAATTGATTACCAATCTTAATCGCTATCTAACAGCTTATTACTATAAGATAGTTTGTAATCGTTTATACTTACCTATGCTATAAATAAATGCGTAAAAATTGAATTTGTTCCGCCTTATTATTTTATGCTAAATTATGCAGGATCAAAAATCGTTTCGGCAACGGATCAGAATTCATTTCGTTTTCGGATACGAAATCATTTGGAGATCGGATACGAACTCATATCTAAATCGGATCCGAACTCACTTCGATGTTGGTTCCTACATCGTTTTGAGTTCGGGTCCGATATCATTTCGAAATCGGACTCAATTCTCGGTCCGATATCGAAGAGGGAATTGCTCCCGTTCTCGTGACCGATCTCGCACCGAAATCGGACCCGTTCTCGAATCCGATTCGGAACCGATTCGGATCCGATGTGCTTATTGGGATGACACTAAAATTTAATATATTAATAAGTATATGACTCATATGTAACAGACATCATATTAGTGTATAAGTGGTACAAAATACAATTCGTTTGTCAATTTTATTTTGAAACCCTTTTTTATATGTAATATGTTGTGCTCATTGGGCAAATCTTCAAACTCAATATTATTAGTCTTGAATATACAGTTTATATTAATGGTAATTGAAGAAGAAATGTCTTCGACTGATTTCAATGGATAGCCATGCACAATATAGTCCTGATCAACTCGTTTGATATCAGAATTCATTTCGTTTTCGGATACGAAATCATTTGGAGATCGGATACGAACTCATATCTAAATCGGATCCGAACTCACTTCGATATTGGTTCCTACATCGTTTTGAGTTCGGGTCCGATATCATTTCGAAATCGGACTCAATTCTCGGTCCGATATCGAAGAGGGAATTGCTCCCGTTCTCGTGACCGAAATCGGACCCGTTCTCGAAACCAAATCAGAGAAGTCGGATCCGATTCGAATCCGATTCGGATCCGATGTGCTTATTGGACTTTGTCCGAAATTCAAGAAAGTGTCCACGATTTTTTATGTAATTTTCGTATTTACATGAAAAATAACTTAAAAATTCTATATTGTATTGCTTCAGAAAATCTAGAAGGTTTTAAAAAAGTATATGTTCGAAAGCTCTCTGGGGGGGGGGGGGGGTTTGAACCACCAAAACCCCCCTTGCGCACGGCCCTGCCCACCACCATGGATTGCATTCTACAGAGGCTGTCGATTTTCGTAAAAGTGCAGTAATATTACAGGAAAACATATTTTTTTAATATTGTCAAACCAAAACAAAAACAAATATTAAAAAAATAATTTTATAAATAAATATAATATTTTTCGGGATAGTCTGACGTGAGATCATGAACAAATCAAAAAAATGATGTTTAGTTTTTCTAAATCGTTTTATTTATTTATTCTTTTCCAATATTTTTAGTTTCATCTTTGTAGTACCAACGAATACCTTCTGGCATAAAATAAATAAAAGGTCAACTATACATAAAATTAAACATAAATATTATATTTTTATTATTTAAAACCAAGCTTATAAGGCAAAGCTACTAATACGTTTACACTATATCTATCGAAATAATACTTCAAAAAATAAATATTCTTATATTTCTATTTTCAAAATGCTTAAATATCATAAATATTGGAATTCTATTTTAATTCCAAAAGTACACATTTTTAAAATCCATAATTTCATCATTCTAGACGTAGTCGTTGAGTTGATACTATTTTTATCCCTCTGTTCCCATTTTACCCATTAAAAGTACGAATTTGGAAAAAAATATTTTTATATTATGTATCTACTCAATTAGAGGTATGTTCGTGTTTCTAACTGCTGTCGTTTCATAGGTACCATTTTTATCCCCTTTTTGCCCCATTTCACGCCCATCGAATAAAAATCACTTTTAGGCGCACGTTTTTGTTATAGGGGGAATGCTCATATCCAACATCATGTAAGCGCAAGTAGACATATTGAAAAAATATGCTTAAATACTCTAAAATAATAGGGGTTATTATGGGTATTTTTAGTCCTTGTGAGGGAAAAATTGGGGCCGATTTCGATCAGTTTCAATCCCAACCGATCTACGACTATAAGATGCATTCATGGAAAATTTGAACATCCTAGCTCCTTTCGTTTAGATGCTAGCGTGCTTTCAAGAGACGGACGGACATAGCTAGATCGTCTGAGAATTTTATGACGATCCAGAATATATATACTTTATAGGATCTCAGCTCGATATTTCAAGGTGTTACAAACGAAATGACAAAGTTAGTATACCCCCTGGAGGTGGAGGGTATAAAAATGCAAACAACATAACAGACCTAAAGTACATATACTTCTTGCCGAACGCTATTCTAGAATTAAAAACTCAAAATTAACCCATCTGGTAATTTTAATTTTACACAACAACTTTATATTTATAGTTTAAAATAATTTAAGTATAAAGCTTTAAAACATAATTTCAAATTGATTTTCCAAATACAATTTGTTATCGTTCCCGTAGGTGCTATAATCTTCATCAGCACTTGAATTAAAATTTGATTTATATTCTGGACTATATTTGCCATGTTCACAAACTAATAATTCTTTTACTTCCGGACGAATTAGAAAACGCTACCTTTGCCGTATTAGCTTATTCAAGAAGAAATCAGTGTATCAGATGTATCAATTGCTCTGTTAAATCTAGTATATTATTTGTACGGTCAGTCTTCCGGGCCTGCTGTAATTTGTCAGCCTAATATACTTTATGACGAGATTATGCTTCTTCTTCTCCAAAATCCTAATTGTTGACGATCGATCGGGTCCTGTCGATGATGACATCGATTTGGACTTGATCGATCTCAACGACTTCATATGTTTGTGATCTCCACTTTACTTTTTTATTTCTCAAAAAGTGCAAATGTTTTTTCCAAAGACCACCGTGTCAACAAACAATAATAATTCCCAAATTTCGAAACCGCCAGTGTTTTTATTTTAAGGAACCATCACGTAAGTAAACGACATTTACTTACGTTATTTTGTGTTTTCGTTGCTTGCATTTTTGTGCAACAACAACCACACAACGCAGGCTTCTTACAAGACTCCGTCCACCATCCTGGCAGGATATCGTTCACTAATCCTACAGTGTGTGACGAATTTTCCACAATCTGTTTAAAATTGATAATCACTTTATGTAAAGTGACATCATAGGTAACCAAAGGTATTCTTTCAATAATAAATCCACTATGTAAAAATAAGCTAGAGCTTCATTTGGTAATAATTTTACTGATATTGCATCCTCTTGGTTCAGTGATTATTTCATCGATGTTTTTCTTCGCATTTCTTTGTATGGTTTGATTAAGTGCTGTTGCGAGTGTTACTTGTCCTCGATTGCATGCTGATGTTGCTGCTGCACTTATTATATTTATATTTATTATACTTATATGCTTCCCTTCTCTTGCCAGATTTGTCACAAATTTGAACCCGAGGTCTTCCGAAATCCGCAGTAAATTCTTTCCACCATTCTCCGTTATCTCGTTAGCTCATTAGGCAGTTTTTCGATAAAGATAACGACCGACAAAAATGTCTTATAATTTCCTTTAACTGGGCTATATTTATTTCTGAAAATTGTTAACCCAAAATTTACAAAGAACATAATTATAAACTTCAAGTTTTAGCCTTTGTTTGTTTGTTCTAGCAGATGTTAAATAGTAGGATATTGAGTGCACCTGAAAAGAGTGATATTTTCACCGAAGGGCAAACATGTGCAAAACTAGACACAAGCTTGAATTCCTTATTTAGCTTTACTGTGCCAAACCATCCCGAAATTTTAATAGTCTATATAACTTCACATTTTTAAGTTTACGACACGAGGCTACTTCAAATATTTAACATTTTGACACAACTAGAAATTCTTGCATACAATAAAAACTATCGCACAATTTAAATACCTACAATCTGCACTATCTTCCATATTAATACTTAAAATTTATTGTCCTCCAAATTTGAGAAAAAGCTTACTTAAAAATTAGAATGATATAGGTATATAGGTTAATAATAGCGGTCTTCACTCACTCCATTAAGTTTTCTTTGAAATAAAGATTTCTATGAAGAATGCTTTCAACTTTGCGCCGCATCGGCAAAAATTCAATAGCGTTGGATCTAATAATCATTTTCAAGTTTTTTAAAAACGAAATTAATTGTTTAATTCCAAAAGTACAAATTTTTAAAATCCATAATTTCATCATTCTAGATGTAGTCGTTGAGCTGATACTATTTTTATCCCTCTGTACCCATTGTATCCCTTGAAAGTACGAATTTGGAAAAAAACCTTTTTTTTAAGTCTACGCAGTCAGAGGAATGTATACTCCGAATTTCATTATTCTAGGTTGTTGCGGGCATTATTGTACCGCGGCACAACTTCTCAAACCTCTGACACCATAGATGTTTATAGTTCAAGTATAGGGTACTGTGCAGAATTTGAATAGCGTTCGTCTCTGGCCCACCAAGAGTGCTCGTGCCAATTTTGGTTGGGATCGGGCAGTGATTGTGGCCTGTAATTTGATTTCAACAATAAATGGACAGACATATGTGGCCGCAACTCTCCTAACTTACCATAATTGGTGCTTTTCCTCGTCGTCCGTCAGGAAATTGCTTTTTTCCTGCGGCCACATTTTTGGCAAACAACAAAAAAAGTTTTGTCGTTTTTGCGGCAATGTGGTGGTTGTTGAGTGTGCGAGCGGCGGAAAAAATGAATGAAATCGGTGTCCGATAACACCGACTAGTAGTAGTTTATAGTGAGTAACCATTTGCGTAGCCAACTATATCTAGTCAGGGTTGTATTTGAAGACGTTGAAAATTCATTCATGATTACAGTGGCCTGCTGATGAAATTTGACAGATGATGGAAGGCGCATCTTTAATTATCCATTTTCTTGCGAATGAAAAAGGAAAGTCAAATAATCCGTGGAAGGCGCGGAAAATGGCTTGTGGAATGCGATTTTTGGTTGTATAAGAGGCAAAGAGGAGGTAGACTGGCTTCATTACGTGGAAAGAAATTCGTTAGTGAAATTGTGCACATATATGTGTCGATTGTTAAGAATAAGCATCCATCTCATTTGGAAAGTTCAAAGATAAAATAATAAGGCCTGTGTGTTCGGTTTTATTTAAAGTAGTTACATCAAGTAGAAAGAAATGAACGTTATTATATTTACCTGTGAAATTGAATGTAAATTATGTTGTGTGTCTTTCGTAAAATATACAGCGTTCAATTCCTTGTCTAATGGGAAGACTATCTTAGTGTAAACTGGGTAGACCAGTCAACTCCTGTGAAGCCACCTGGAGATACAACTAAAGGTCAGAGAGGAAGCGTATACCAGACCAACAAATAGCTAAAATACTTGCCAATATCAACAACAACCGCACCTAACTCACAGGTAATAGAATTTAAGTCCAGGGGACATATCTCGTTCGCTTCGCCGCCAAAGAACAGCCTGGTTATTTGTGACTGCCATTTCGGGTGGAGGCCACGAAAGACGGTGTAAACAGGGTATTGAATGCGTTGCTTCAGACCATCGAAACGTTCCGTAAAGATACTCCCTGCGACAAAAGAAAAGAGAATTGGATGGTATTACTTAATATTAAATTAGAACTTTTTAACGCGTCATACTATACGTACCAAAAAAGGCTAATATGCAGATATTTGAAACTTGCACGTCAGAAGTGGCAGACATTTTGTAAATTGCACAACTGCGGAAAAAAACGGAAAAAGGCTGATTATTAATAATTGCCTAGCTGCGAGAAAAAATATATTATTTCGTTTTAAGTAGTTCATCTATAGTATTTATTTATTTTATTTGTTCTATTGATTCTGTATCTTAGAGTTTTTATTTATTTTTTTTCTGTTTAGACACAAATTTCATTTTTTTTTGTTATAGAATTTCAGGAAGTTCAATTGTTTTTTTTTGTGTATGAGAGAACAAAGTGGTTCTCGGAAAACTTAATCCTTCTAATAGAGCTCTTTTAGGTAGGAACAAGGGAAAGATTTAACAGCAGACTCATAAAGAAGTCAAATAACCGAAGAACTTTTTTAGGTCCTAGGCTAGGGTTAGTTTTTTTTATATTTTTTGTTTGTAATTAGCGACTTTCAGTTAAATTCACGATTCAGATTACATTTTAGTTTTGGGTAATGTTTTGATGTTAAGTTTAGTTTTTTTATAATAAATGATGTGAAATAGTTAATTAAGAAAATATGTGCGAATAGTTTTTTTAAGGACAGGCTAACCTGATGAGGTAAGTGTCGTGTGTGGGTGTGTGTTAAGGGGCCATAGGATAATGCGATGTAGGCGAAGATCTATGGTCATGACAGGGTGGGCGATGTGGAGGAAAATACATCATTTTCTCCCTCTTTAGTGTGTCATCTTGGTGTAGTTATATTTCGTGTTTGTTTTTTTTTTTTGTTTTTATTTGGTGCGTGTCCTTAGGGCTAAGGTATAGGTTGGGACCTTAGATAGGAGATAAGGTACAATAACAGGACAATTCAATATTAAGAATAAGTCTTTTGTATGAGCCATATCTCTTTGTTTTAGTGTAATTGTTAGTATCAGTCGATATTTTTTAGATTTTTTTGTGGATTCTGTATGCGACGAATCTCGAGCGACATCCGCTCATGATAATATTCGGAGGCTTGTAGTGTCGTGAAAGATTTCGCTAATACCCCAGTATCTATTTTTTGTTTAGAGTACGAATTATACTGTACATGGGACTCAGATCCCTTAAATTCCAAAAAAAAACTTAGTTTTTGCAGTAGTTCTGTCTAATGACACACTTAAAGAGACCAATTATTTCAAAAAGGTCCATAACATAAACAATAGAAAAAAAGATACACACACACATCGAACCCTTTCAGATGTTAGCCGTTCTTAATATATGTTTTTTGTAAGAGTCGTAAACCAGTTCAATAGATTTTATAATAAGAATTGTGGTACACTGTATTGTGTTTGCAAATTCGCATGTCTGGGTGTTCCAAAATCAACATAAATATAGATATCTCTAAATTTTTATCGTACAAGACCATCAAATTTATGAGAGAAATTAAATTTAGGTTAAGGAAGTTTTCATGAACAGTGCAGATAAGAAGAAAAATAGAAAGAGGATAAGGGAGAATACGCACGACCTCAACCGATCGACACCTTTTGTAAAAAAAATATTCGAAGGGAAACCGGGGAAACAAAATGACGTCTTCAAGAATACAGGAGTCTGTAATGTGTGAATTACTGGACACTAACGATGTTCAAATTCCAAACCCGGCCATGAAAACCGGGGCAATACCAAAGACCCGTAAACAGGCTGGAGGAATAGACCCAAACGTTAAGAATCTAGTGGAGCAAAGCGTAGGGGAGATGAGGAAATCTATAGACAGGTCTATTAGAGAGATGGTCCATGATAATATAAAGGTTGAACTATTAGCGATTAAAAAATCCAACAGTGAATTGTCTAATGCTGTTAGAGTTTTAGCTACCAATGCAAGTAACAATGTCAATACAAACTCACCCCTAAATACTGCTACGAACGAAACGCCACCACCAGAATCCAATTTTCATCAAAATCCACCTCAGACACAGGCCAGCTACACGTTCCAACCAGACAGATATATAATTCAAACAGCCCCGGGGATTAATCAGCCAGCTCCTAGGCCAAATTTTCCACCCAATTTAGTCCAAGTTTAAGTGCCACCTCCGTCTTAAAATTTTCCACCACCAGGCTTAGGAATCGCTCCTCCGAATCACCATCATCCAGCCGCAAGTGTTGGACAGGGTCAGCCAGTGCGAGTTTCAAATCTAGTTCAAGGATCTGAAAGTGTAAGGATCGATAAATTTGGGCTCAAATTTGACGGGAACCCTAGAAATCTTAGTGTAGATGATTTTGTGTTTCGTTTAGGACGTCTACAAAGCCAATATGGTATACCAGACTCGGAGTTATTGCGAGATTTTTATCTTTTGTTGTCTGGAGCCGCTGAAGCATGGTATTGGCTACACATCAAAACCAATCACATCGCAGACTGACCGGCCTTGAACCAATACAAAATACCAGTGTCTAATTTCGAGATTATGCATGAGTTAGTAGAGAGGAAACAATTAAATAACGAAAGCATCGATACTTTCTTTCATAAATTGAATATTTTAAGATCGAAATTGCATAATGAGGTCAATGAAGACGATGTGATTAAGATTGCAAAGAGGAATTTAAGAAAGGATATATTCAGAATTGTGTACCCCATGACAGTATACTCAGTCGAGCAACTGAGAGTAGTATGTTTAGAGGCGGAGAAAATTTTTCCACGAAGGGAAGAAAGGCCTACGGTTCCTCCAGCACCACGTCAGGTGCATGAGGCCGTTGTAGATTTTGATAGCGAGTCTGAAGATGAGCGGCCGGAAGTTATTTCAGCTATCAGATCTTTAATCTGCTGGAATTGTCCAGAACCGGGACACGTTTTTATGAAATGTCCGTCCACTCAATGGGCCCGGTTTTGTTACAAATGTGGAAAACCCAACGTTAATCGGAAGTGATATCTACTAAACTACAGAACTTTATTGTCTGTTTGTGTCAAAAAGTTTATAGAAACACGCGACCTTAATCGAAGCGAACACCTTCGCCACTGCCTTCTATTGGCGGGCCTTTTAGCATGCCCGGCGAAAGAAGGTAAGTAGGAATGTGCCACCGATTTTTGTTATGCGTTTACAACAAAAGTTCGATAAATCGAACACCTTCCGCGCTGCCTTCTCTCGCAAGGCCTTCTAGCATGCCTATCCGAAGGCAAGCAAGCATGAGTTATGTATCGTGTAGCATCTAATGAAAGGCCTTCTAAAATGCCTTTTCGTATAAGGCATGGGTGTCGGACGTGTAATAATATTAATTTCTGACGAAAGTATAAATATTTGGTAATAAAGTAAGAACGTTCTTCGTTTGTTCTTGAAGACGAGTTAAATATTTTTCTGTTTCATCCCCGATAAATATAAGTGATTTTTTTGAGGTTAGGATTTTCATGCATTAGTATTTGACAGATCACGTGGGATTTCAGACATGGTGTCAAAGAGAAAGATGCTCAGTATGCTTTGACATTTCATCATGAATCGTCTTACAAACGAACAACGCTTGCAAATTATTGAATTTTATTATCAAAATGCGTGCTCTGTTAAGAAAGTTCATTGCGCGCTTCCATTTTATGGTCAGTTTAATCGACCCACTGAAGCGGCTATTCGGGCTATTGTGACTAAATTTCGCACCAAATTTACATTGTTGGACATTAAACCACCAACACGCTTACGTAGAGTGCGAACTGAAGAAAATATCGCAGCTGTATCGGCCAGTGTTAATGATGACCACCAATTTTCGATTCGTCGCCGTTCGCACCAATTGGGTCTCTGTTACTCAAAAACGTGGAAATGCCAAAATTGGACTAAGCGGATGGACCACCTAAGACGCAGCCGCGGTCAACATTTAAATGAAATTATCTTCAAAAAGTAAATGTCATGGACCAGTCTAACGTTTCAAATAAAGAACCGATGAGATTTTGCAAATTTTATGCGTTTTTTAAAAAAGAAAAAGTTATCAAGCTCTTAAAAAATCACCCTTTATATATTGTCGTGGATATTAGTGGACGTAAACGTCTAAATAATAAAGGTCTTTCCTATTTCCACTGTGTATAATTAATTCTACAATTTGTAACACCGAGAAACTATAGCATATATCTTACTTTTGGAGAAGAAATCATATTGGCCCTTTTTATGGATCTATATGAAAACATTTATAAAGACATTTGTATAATTGCTATATCTACATTTAAACCGATTTTCTTAATATTAAATAGAGTTCGTATTACCCCGAAAAAATCCACATATAAGGATTCATTTGAATCAGTGAAGAATTGCTACCTGTAGTTTGATTACAGGAATAGATGCACAGACACACACAGTGATAAAGTGAAAGCGACTCAGAAAGTGGATCTATGTCGATCTGTATTATATTGCCTATTTTAGTTGTCACAAAAGTCACAACGACAACAAAACATTTAAAAAACGACAACAAAACATTTAAAAAATAATTTTAAATGTAATAAATACCAATTATTTAAAATGTAATGTATTTTAATTGAGTTGAAATTAGGAGAATTGTAAAGATATCTTTCATAAAACTCCATCCGTACTGCCTTCATTCTTCCAGCATGCTAACAGGCCTTCTAAAGGAAGGCAATGAAGAATATCCATTGGAACTATATAATAGGAAATGAGAAGGCCTTTCTAAATGTCTTCTCAAAGAAGGCAGTCAAGAATGAGTATAGGATTTCTAAATGCTGATGATTAGGCCTTCTTAGAGAAGCGAAGTAAGAATGTGCCCGGATCTTTTTTCATGCGCGAAGAAGGCCTTCTGGAATGCCTATTTGCAGAAAGCATACTGGAATGTGTTTCGGATCCGAAGAGAATGCATTTTAGAAGGCCTTCTAAGGGGAGGCCTTCCAAATTTTCCCGCTGGGCGCCTCTGAGCTGTACATTTGCAAGACTTCTCCTCCCCTTCTTCCATTCAAGTCGGACACTACTCACTCACCCCTGGCTCACCAACGAATATATTTGCAACGATCTCCCTCGGCCACCCTCGTACATACACGTACATTGGCGAATACTTACATTCGCACATACATACACTTCCTCATTTCCAACCTTCCCCGACCCCTTCCTTATCCACATACCAACTTGTCCGCGTCGTGAAATATGATACCCCCCAAAACAAATGTATGTTCGAAATCCAGAGGATTCCTCTGAGTAATATGTGCAATTCCTCTTGAGCCAGTACATACATTTGTTTTGAAGTGGGGGCGGTACCATAATTCCAAGTCTGTTTCCCCCATCCAAGTTGGACACTGCTCACCCATCCCTGAACCGCCAACGAAGATCTTTGCAACGTTTTCCTCAGAGGAATCCTCTTGATTTCGAACATACATTATCCTACTAATTCTATCTAAAAGTTTGTTGCCCTCAATCCAAAAGGATTTTGATCTGACGTCTGTTGCCACAAAATTGATCCAATTTTATAAGTAAGATTATGTACATTGTTTTTTTATACCCTCCCCATGGGTATAAAACTTTGTCGTTTTCACTTTGTCGTTTCGTTTGTAACACCTTGAACTATTCAATGAAGATCCCATGTATTCTAAGTCGATTTGGCCATGTCCGTCTGTGTAGTTTGAAACGTCTGGCGTGTAGTTTGAAACAGTGAACAAATATGTCAATGTGAAAACAAAGTATCACACTTTTGCTAATATGGTTCTGCACTTCTAAGTAAAGCAGATAGCCTATTAACAGACGGTAATACTGTGGACATCACTCCATGACTTCCACCAGCCGAGAGTTGGACTTTCATAGTTGTTTAAACTTTACGATATCTACTATAACGCTTTTCCTTCGAAATATTAATCAATCAATCATGATAATACATGTAATAATGCATGAATAACTGACCTAGGAAACTGAGCAACGACTGAATACGATTTTATCTAGTGTGTAAACCATGTTGTAACTAAGCGTAGGTAATATAGCAATAAGATCACTGAAAATGGAAGATGAAGGCTATATAAAACCAGCTTCTACAGAAATATTGTATATTCATTGTTTTCAAACTAAAAACATAGATTATCAAACTTAGTAGTTCTAAAGCTTAAACAAAAAATATTTAAAAGCCGCCTAGAATTGCTTTTCCGATATAAACATTTTTATAAACAAAACCTTTTGCGTACATAACACAGCTAAAAGATGAGCACACTTCATTTATTCTAAAGCTAATTTTTATGTCAATCAGAGTTCTTCTGACAGAATTATGCGCATAAAATCCTAATATCATTCAATAATAAACATATAGTGGTGGCCAAACATATGCAACTAAATTTGAACCTCAACGAAAATAATGTTGTTTAAATAAATATCAATACAACATTAAGATTTCAAATAATTAACAAAATGCGCATAATCTGTTAAAACTTCTTTGCTATCGGTATTTTTATCGATAAATATAATAATCGGTGTGGACAAAAATATATGCAATTCGTCAATTTTTTATAAAATAATAATCATGTGTAAAGAATTAAGAATATTAAATTTTATTTTGTTACTGTTTCTATTGATTAATTTTAATAATAATAAAATGGAGCTTATATTCGGATGACAAGCGATATATTCGAATCTTATCAAACAGAGTCATTCTCCAGTTTCATAGAAGTTCAACATTTTGCTTTGTTCCTAATTTAAAAAATTCATAAATTTCTGTTTTACGCCAAGACTCATTTTCTTCCTATAAACGAACTGAACAGTTGCAATTACCAGTTTTTGGTCGAACAATTCGAAGAATCGCTGAAAAAAATATTCCACAGAACTAAGTCGACACAGCACAAGTCCCACTTCGCATTGATTTAACCCGAATAGTCCTGTTATTATTTTTTTTTTTTTCGAATTTTGAGATAAAACTTTTGTGTTATCAGTGGTCCACACCAGATGCGTTGGTGAACGTATTTTGTGTGTCACCATATGGTCACGCTAGCACCATTCGGGTTAAGTTAAGGACACATTCGTTGCGAAATTTCTGACGAGGTGGGGTAGCGCCCCCTAAACAGCTCAGTCTACTTTTACCTGCAACAAATAAAGGTCACACTTGCTTTTTTGTTATTTTTGGTTTCTGCTGACTAATATAATACCAGAATAAATGACTAAACAAACAGCGTATTCCCCGCAGTCGGTTTTATACACCGATACGACCTGGATCTCCAACAGAATCCGGCCAAGGAATGCAACCTCCCCTGCACTCCGCATTTTACTGGTCCGCGCCTGTATTGATACCAATCCCAGACCATGGTACTGTACCGTATGTAACTGATTCATTCATACAATATCGATGCAATACACCATCTGCAAAGGATGGAATCATCTCCGGTTCATCAACAATTGTTCAGGCCTTGCGAAATCCAAAGACTGGAGTGAGGGTTTTGTCGCGCATGTCAACAAAGACCTGTAGTGTTACCCGTGCCTCCACCTCGGCAACAACTAGTTGCAGGCACATTCAACATCAGACTCCTCAACCACCACCACAGCAACAACATCAGCTTACTTCCACGCAACAAAGCTACAACACCTGATCTGTCTATCGGGGCGTATTTCGCTCTGCTTCAGTCCATTGTGGTAGATGGCAGGGCCGTGCGCAGGATTTTCCTCTGGGTGGGGGGGGTTTCATCTAGTTTTACAAAAAATAAAGTCAGTCTAGGTCGCAATGATATATGATGTGAATTTGTTTACGTGTGATTACGTGAGCGTTTGGCAACCATTCATATTTTATTACCAGGATATTCGAGAAATATTTTGATACATTCATCGTCAAAATTGCGTTTCAGTAATCCATCTATCAGTACACTCAAAGGAATTTGTCAGTAAAATAAAGCAGAAAGTCTACTGAAAGAGCAGATTTTCTGCTGAAATAGCAGATTTGATGATCTGCTGAGATGGTAAACAGCTGTTTGCTGTTCTTAGCAATATAGAAAAAACTTTAAATACATGTACAGAACAGTATGACCACTTAAATATACATGCTAACAAAACTTTTTTGAATATAAGTTATTAAAAATCAATTTATTGCCACGGAAAGATATTGCGATTGTCTTTTTAATGATACGCATATTGTCCCAAGCTAATATAAAAAGAACGCTTATCTATTTTTATATTTTAATTACCAGCAGTCACTTTATGCAGACTGCAAACTGTTTAGCAGGGTGAAATGGTGATGTAAGATTGCAGAATAATGCTGTTATGCCAAAAAACTGCTGCAATAGCAGAAAAGTGTCTGCTGATAGGTAGACAATCGCTGCTTTTTTATTAACCAACTTGTTCTCAAAGTGTATAACTTCTTTTTTTCAAATAGTTTGCTTGAAATTACATACATATATATTTTGAAGAAATATTACACAAAAAATGATCGAATTCCTCGGCGCTTGACCCGTCTTCAGGCCCCGCATTTTCTCTATGATAAATGAAGAAAATTGGATATGCTTGTTGACAAAGTATGGGCCTAAATATGATGTCTAATTAGTGTTGGGGTTTTTAATTTATACAGAAATTACATGAGTAACATGATGTTTACTCAAAATCTTCATACGCATATTCCGATTAAATAAAAATATTTGGAGATGTTTCTTCATTTTTATAATCTTTAAAATGTATAAATTCGAATAACAAATAGAGTACTCTATGAAATGCAAGACGAAAAACATGACAACAAAATTCAGTACGTTAAAACTCATTTCTTATTGTTTCGCAACTTTAAAGTAGATTTTAAAATAGAGACCTGTACGAAGAGAAAAAATACATTACGTAGAAACGAGATTTTAGACACGTGAACATCGTTTTTTAGTTTCATTTGTGGGAAAAATTAGTTTGTTTGCGGTAAACATGTCATCAGTTGTTGTAACTGAACAAAGAGAAATATGTTTACATATCGAGATTTATGATTTAGATTTGGATGTCATCTATCATATAAGTTTAGAGAAGAATTTTTTTCTAAAGTTTTTTTATGGTGCCATATACCGCATCGCATTATCAAATTCCATCATTACGCGGTTAATAACATTTGGTTCCCAAGTTATCAGGCTAAAATAGGATAAATAGTGGCTGTAAAGTCAAAAATTGTGGAAAGTTTCTTTAGAAAAACCCGCGTAACTTTTTATCATATTGAGAATACCAAAATATTTGTATGGCATATGATTGCTGACTTCATTCCGCGAATTTTGGATTCTTCAACAATTGCATCGATTTTCGCGACTGACTTCATAAATGTTACAAGCGACATTGGTTCTTAAACAAACAAACAAAAAATCAGTCGGATACGTAGGCTAGATCGCGAGAAAATCATAAATCAAAAATGTCATGTGTGAAAATCATTTTAGACATATTTGCCGCGAAAATTAAAATTTTTCAAAAAATATCCAATTTGTATCATTTGTTTACCATGCCCTACCGCAATATCCACTTTTTGTAAAAAAAAATTGGAAAAAGGGTTATCCCTTTTCCCCTTTTTTTGGTACCAATCTGACGGATGAATCTGGAATCTTTAAATTCGCTGTGTACATTCCAGAAAATGCATTTTCTACACAACATTGCCAACATTTCATAAAAAAATGTTATCGAGTTTACAATAAGTCTTATTTATATGTTTGAGCGTTAATGGCTATGTGCTTATTTTAACATTCATAGTGCTCAAATCTAAACATGCAAAAGTGGCTACGAACCATAAAATCGCGAATAATAGGAAATTTCGAAAACTTTTTAATCGTAGTAATTAGTAATCCTTTTTAGATTAAACTGTAGAAGAATGATTCATAATTAATCTTAAAATTAAGGAGAAAACATTTAGAAGTAACAGAATCCTTTGTTGTTTCATATGTGATGAAAATAGGTCACATCGGTTCAGATTTAGATACAGCTCCATAAAAATGTCGCATCGCAAATGTTACAAACCACACATTACAAACGGAATATACGAATAGCCACACCATATTATATTTGACCTGTGAACATTTATTGTGGAAGTGGAATATGTGGGTCAATGTTTTGATATAGCCCTTATACAAATGTCCCACCCGATTTCTTTATTCAGAGAGGGGTATATCATTCGTTTGATTTGAAAGAAATTTAAAAATGCAAATCGTATTTCATTTAAAAATTAAAGTATTGTACTTTCTTTTGTATAAGTAAAAATGTATACATAAAAAATTCTTAGGTTACACCAATACTTTTTCGCAGAAATGAAGAATTTCATCTGGCCAATAGATTTTTACATAATCATTAATTTAGAGGTAAATTGCTTTTCAATGATTTCATTCCAATTAGATATACTACAAATTTGTCCTAAGTTTGGCACTCATAGTTAAGCTGCTTGATGCTATCCCAAGCAAATTATTTGCTTTTATTAAGAATGTTTTTTGATTTCATTATGATATCATAGTGATTCTTATCTACACTTTTTTAAAATTACTAAAAAAATATTAAATCTCTACACATTTATTGTAGATATTGGTCTAGTCAAATGCCAAGAAGTGGCGAAATTAGCATTACACAATCTTGAAATTGGCACAATTCGTTTAGTTTGTTTGTATTTTTCATAACCTTTGTCCGAAATTGAAGAAAGTGTCCACGATTTTTATGTAGATTTCGTGTTTTTGCTGCAAAATTACCATTTCAGACGAGTTATTTAAAAAAAACTTAAAAATTCTATATTTTATTGCTTCAGAAAGACTAGAAGGTTTTAAAAAAGTATATGTTCGAAACCTCTCTGGGGGGTTTGAACCCCCAAACCCCACTCCCTTGCGCACGGCCCTGGTAGATGGCGCCATTTGAGGAAGTCCAACAATTGTTCTGGCCTGTGTAGGAGTGGAATGAAATGTTCGGAACATCCTGTTGCATCTACAATGATGCCAACTCGTCGTCATCCTCTTCGGCTGCGTAATTCACGCCGCATTCTTAACCCTTTTACAACCACAGCGACAACTGCAACAACAACAGCAGATGTAACCAAAATAACGGCAGCAAGAACAGCAAAAACCTACATCAACCAAAAAATGGCTTAAATCCCCACAACGAAGGGAAGGTTTTCCGCAGTATCGTCACAACAGCAGCCACTCGTTTCATCCCTGCCGATCGAATAACGGAAATAAGACCACATTTATCGGCAAAAGCAGTGGGACTGGTGAATCAAAGTGACGAGCTCCGCCGTGCCAACCCAAGCGACCCGACGATAGCCGAACTTAACCGGGTCATCCGCATAATGGTAGGCGAGCACAGAAGGAATATTTGGCTGGAACATATCGGAACCTGCAAGATATGATCTGGTGCTCACAAGCTGTGGACAACTGTAAAATCTCTCTCCAACCCCTTGAGGAAAGATGACAGGGTACCAATATTCTTGTGCCATTTCTGCCGACAATTTATAGAGCACCCGGAGAGAGACAAGGCGAAAGCATTTTAAGGAAGGTATAGAAGCTTCGAGACAACGACAGCCTTTACAGTAGATGAAGTTGTAGAAGCCATAAAGAAAGCAAAATCATCTAAATCCATAGACCCTGACCGAATATCGATGCTGATGCTAAAGCATCTAGGAGATGCAAGAGTAGAATACCTCAGCAATACCCTTAATATGTCTATAGCCACCCCAACGATACCCGCGATGTGGAAGCTAGGTAGGGTGGTCCCTGTACTCAAACCAGAATATCTTGCAAGCGAAGGCGAGTCTTACACCTGTTACAAATACTATTGAGGCGCTACTCCTGGCTTATAAGTCAATTGACCGGCCGGTGGTAAACTACGCGGTGCCGCTGTGGACAACTTGCACAAACAAAATTCTGTGGGACATGATACAGGTTGACAGGCGATTACGCCATCACAGGTTGCCACAGGGACATTTGGCCTCCATTGACTACCTGTACCAAGAAACGAAAGTCCTCCCAGCACAGCGAGATGTTGACGAAGCAGTTCCTCCTGGGATGCCATCGGAGGGTTCACACAAATTTCCAGCTCACAGAGTTGGAAAACTCGATCGTCCCTGACCTCTGACCGACATGCGGTATATGACCTCATAACACCATCACCTTTTTCAATGCCCCGCCGAGCGAACCTCAGTGACTCCAGTATCCTTATGGACCAATCCAATAGATATGGCCCGATTCCAGGTTTAGTATTATTACAGCGTACGTGGCTATAACAACAAGTAAAAACGGCGTTAAGTTCGGCCGGGCCGAACTTTATATACCCTCCACCAGGGTCGTGCGCAGGATTTTCCCCTTTTCATCTAGTTTTACAAAAAATAAAGTCAGTCTATGGCGCAATGATAAATGATGTTAATTTGATTACGTGAGCGTTTGGCATATTTCATTACCAGGATCTTCGAGAAATATTTTGATACATTCATCGGCAAAATTGCATTTCAGTAATCCATGTATCAGTAGACTAAAATGAATTTGTCAGTAAAAGAAAGCAGAAAGTCTACTGAAAGAGCAGATTTTCTGCTGAAAAAGAAACAGACAAAGATTTGCTGATCTGCTGAAATGGTAAACAGCTGTTTGTTGTTTTTAGCAATATAAAAAAAAACGTTAAGCATATGTACAGAAAAGTATGACCACTTAAAAATACATGTTAACAAAACTTTTTTCAATAGATGTTATTATAAAGCTATTTATTACCACGGAAAGATATTGCGATTGTCTTTTTAATGATACGCATATTGCCCCGAGCTAATATAAAAAGGGACGCTTTTCTATTTTTATGTTTTAATTAACAGCAGCCAATTCTGGCAGACTGCAAACTATTCAGCAGTGTGAATGCTGATGTAAGATTGCAGAATAACTGCTGTTATAAAAAAACTGATGTAATAGCAGAAAAGTTTCTGCTGATAGGCAACCATGCTTTTATTAACCGACTTGTTCTCTAAGTGTAGAACTTCTTTTTTAGTTGCTTGAAAGTACATACATACATACTAGAATGGCTTCAAAATAAAAGTTGTTGATGTTCCCGACTAAAATGAAAGCTTGGTTTGTTTTATGTGTTCTCCCAAAATATTTCGCTTTTATCATTGTCCGTTCGTGAGGACACGTTCAAAATAACCTCTATAAATCAGGGTTTTCTTGAATAAAATTCACGGTGAGAAAGGTATTTAGAAAAAACCTGCTAGAAATTAAAATCTGGAACGAGCCTTATCAAACCATATCAAAAACTTGCATTTTAACCCAGAATAGAGGGTACAATTTTAACATTGGTGTGCAATTACAGGTCAATAATATGAAAACCCATACTCAGTTTTTTATTTCGTGGTCGTTTGACTTTTTTTACAGGACTTTTAATTTCCAAAGGATGTAAACGTTTCAATAATTTAGTTTCGTATTTTTGCGTGCCATACAATGGCGATATGGGTATCACATGAAGAAGAAGAACATCTGCTAAATATACTTTTAATTTCATGCGTCTATCTATGTTAATTTAACATTAACAACCGTTTCAATTTCATGTTATACTTTTTAAGGGGGAAAATTTGAAATGGTTGAATTTCTTTCCAAAAATTGGGGTTATATAAGACTAGAATGTGTTTGCGATGCAAATAACCCCATATTTCAGTTTTTACTTCACATTTAACCCACTGGGTATTAACAGTGTGAAAAAAATTTGCGGCCCTTAATGGGATAGAAAATTCTAAAAATTGCAATTGGTTATCAATACCTCTCCAACAAGCCCCTAAAAACATAAATCGAACTAAAAACGTTGAAGTTATTGCGGATTTTATAAGAAATGCATCAAAAATTGTATAAATCTGCCCTTTTTACTATAAAATTGCATTAAAATTGTATAAATCTGCCCTTTAACTGGGTCGTATAGCAAGGTTTTAATTTGGTTTCATAGGGCTCGGGTCTGATTTTAATTTCTAGAGGCTTTTTTCTCAGTACCATTCTCATCGTGAATTCTTTTTAAGAAAAACTTGATATATGGAGGTTATTTTGAATGCGTTCAGCTCACGAACGGACAATGCTAAAGCGAAATATTTTGGGAGAACACATAAAACAAACCAATATTTCATTTTAGTCGGGAACATCAACAAAAATTTTTCCTTCCTCACAAAAGAAGCCAGTCTAATACATATATATTTTGAAGAAATATTAACAAAAAACGATCGAATTCCTCGACGATTAACCTCCCTTCAGGCCCCGCATTTTTCTAAGATAAATGCAGAAAATTGGATATGCTTGTTGACAAAGTATGTGTTTTGGGGTTTTTTTATTTATACTGTAGTTACATGAGTAACAGGATGTTTACTCAAAATCTTTATACGCATATTCCGATTAAATAAAAAATATTTGGAAATGTTTCTTCATTTTTATAATCTTAAATATGTATAAATTAGAATAACAAATACAGATTTTTTTGTATTCGATGAAATTCAAGAAGAAACACCTACAAATTTTAATTCCAAAAACCAAATAATTGGTATTTTAGAGTTTCGAACACAAAAATAAAAATATTAACTATTAATAAATTAAAATATTTGACATAAGTGAGAAATATGACAAAAAATTTCAGTAAGTTAAAACTCATTTCTCATTGTTTTGCAACTTAAAGTAGATTTTAAAATAGAGACATGCACGCAGAGAAAAAATGCTTTACGTAGAAACAAAATTTTAGACACGTGAACAGCGTTTTTGAGTTTCTTTTGTGGGAAAAATTAGTTTGTTTGCGGTAAACATGTCATCAGTTGTTGTAAATGAACTAAGTGAAATATGTTTACATATATCAAACAGTTTTCTTCGTTTGTCGATATGGATTTGTATTATCATTACAAACTCCCAAAACATTTAGAAGTAACAGAAACCGTGGTAGTTGCATCTGTGATGAAAATAGGTCACATCGGTTCAGATTAAGATACAGCTCCATAAAAATGTCGCATCGCAAATGTTACAAACCACGCATAGCAAACGGAATATACGAATAGCCACACCGTATTATATTTGACCTGTGAACATCTGTTGTAGAATATGTGGGTCAATGTTTTGATATAGCCCTTATAATAATGTCCCACCCGATTTCTATACTCAGATAGTATAGAATTTTAAAATGCAAATTGTATTTTATTTAAATATTGAAGTATTGTGCTTTCTTTTGTATAAGTAAAAAATGTCTACATAAAAATTATCCAATACTTTTTCGCAGAAACGAAGAATTTCATCTCGTCAATAGATTTTTACATAATTATAAATTTAGAGGTAAATTACTTTACAATGATTTCATTCCAATTATATATACTACAAATTTGGCCACAGGTTAGCATCAAGCAAATTATTTGCTTTTATTAAGAATTTGTAGATTTCATTATGATATCATAGTGATTTTTTATTAAATTTCCAAACTTGTATTGTAGTACACAATTAAAAGCTCTTAAGAAATTGCTCTAATCAAATGTGAAGAAGTGGCGGAAGTAGCATTACACAATCTTGAAATAGGCACAATACGTTTGTTTGTATTTTTCATAACCTTTGTCCGAAATTCAAGAAAGTGTCCACGATTTTTTATGTAATTTTCGTATTTACATGAAAAAGAACTTAAAAATTCTATATTGTATTGCTTCAGAAAATCTAGAAGGTTTTAAAAAAGTATATGTTCGAAACCTCTCTGTGGGGTTTGAACCACCAAAACCCCCCTTGCGCACGGCCCTGCCCACCACCATGGATTGCATTCTACAGAGGCTGTCGATTTTCGTAAAAGTGCAGTAATATTACAGGAAAATATATTTTTTTAATATAGTCAAACCAAAACCAAAACAAATATTGAAAAATAATTTTATAAATAAATATAATATTTTTCGGGATAGTCTGACGTGATGATGTTTAGTTTTTCTAAATCGTTTTATTTATTTATTCTTTTCCAATATTTCGATCGTCATCGACGATCATCCTCAGGTATATTCACTTAAAATACAAACAAAATTAATTATACAAAAAGACAAAACAAAAATTATCACAATAATTACATTTTAGCAAAACCAATTAACTCTTTCGTTCCGAAGTACTTTCTCAACTAAAGCTATTGTTTTCGTCCATATTTGTAAACAATGTTCCGATATATTTGTGCACAGTGGTCAGTGTCAGTCTTGTAGTTCATTCTCTGGCCAGTGGGTACATTTATAATATGTAACATTCAAGCGTATATCTTCAGCGATAATTATTTTCTTGCGTCAATATGTCTACGTCGTTGAAGTTTGGCTTGTGCCCCGTCAATTTTCAATGGGCTGCCAGTGCTGTCTTTTGTTCCAGTGGTTTGTCAATCACTTTTTGATCAGATTTGTGTGCAGATAGTCGAGTTTTTAGTTTCATCTTTGTAGTACCAACGAATACCTTCTGGCATAAAATAAATAAAAGGTCAACTATACAAAAAATTAAACATAAATATAATATTTTTATTATTTAAAACCAAGCTTATAAGGCAATGCTACTAATACGTTTACACTATATCTATCGAAATAATACTTCAAAAAATAAATATTCTTATATTTATATTTTCAAAATGCTTAAATACCATAAATATTAGAATTCTATTTTAATTCCAAAAGTACACATTTTTAAAATCCATAATTTCATCATTCTAGATGTAGTCGTTGAGTTGATACTATTTTTATCCCTCTGTACCCATTGTATCCCTTGAAAGTACGAATTTGGAAAACATTTTTTATTTTTTAAGTCTACGCAGTCAGAGGAATGTATACTCCGAATTTCATTATTCTAGGTGCAGCCGTTTAGTTGGTACCATTTATATCCCTCTATTCCCATTTTACCCATTAAAAGTACGAATTTGGAAAAAATATTTTTATATTATGTATCTACTCAATTAGAGGTATGTTCGTGTTTCTAGCTGCTGTCGTTTCATAGGTACCATTTTTATCCCCTTTTTGCCCCATTTCACCCCCAACGAATAAAAATCACTTTTAGGCGCACGTTTTTGTTATAGGGGGAATGCTCATATCCAACATCATGTAAGCGCAAGTAGACATATTGAAAAAATATGCTTAAATACTCTAAAATAATAGGGGTTATTATGGGTATTTTTAGTCCTTGTGAGGAAAAATTGGGGCCGATTTCGATCAGTTTCAATCCCAACCGATCTACGACTATAAGATGCATTCATGGAAAATTTGGACATCCTAGGTCCTTTCGTTTAGATGCTAGCGTGCTTTCAAGAGACGGACGGACATGGCTAGATCGTCTGAGAATTTTATGACGATCAAGAATATATATGGGCAAATCTACGGTATAGTACGATTCCATGTCACTCAGGCTTCTAACCACTTTAAGAGCAATATATAATATTTCTGAAAGTGTCATAATTTTCAAAACGACGAGTTTAACCTCGCCAACATCCGAAAGTTTTAAAATTATGATGTTAATGTAGTCTACTGAGCTAAGGTCTACCCTAATTTACCCTAATTTTGCTTGTAACTTTCGAAAGTTGTTCAACTCTTTTGGCTATAACTTTTTCAGCATAAAAGAAAATCATTCTAATCTTTTTGTGGATGATAGTAATGATGTTGCAAAATCTTCTATATGTTGAAAAAAGCATGTGCCATCACTGAGGAATAAATGGTAGCTCTTCAAAATCTGTCACTCTGTTTTTGCATAAAACGAAAATTAATACAATTTTCTTTTTTGCGCTTTCAGCGTGAACGTAATTGCAAATTTTTTAATATTGGATTATAAACGACAAAGATACTAACAAAAGGCGACCAAACAATTTAGTGTGCCTTCAGCAACAAAGAAATTATGACAGTACAAACATCATCAGGTCGATGCGTGCAGATCATGAAATTTCATATTTTTTGAAGAGCACATCCGCAGTTTGAAAAATAACTAGTGGCAACCCTGTGTGATCGGTAAATATGAGTAAGTGCTAAATAGATCGAATTATTATTTTGGTACCGAGAGCCATTTTAGGTTAAATTTTGTTGATTATCATAGGGTTTTCAAGCTTAACTTGCAATAGAACCAAAAGGGACAATCCGATTATAACTTCTTCAGCACTTGAAAAAAATGATGCACGCGAGCACATTATTTATATTTAATGTATTTTTAACAAGTTGACGCTAAAATAAAACGTGTGCCTCTAATTTGAAATTTTTAATTTTTCAAAATTGAAATCGGACTATTTTGTAGATTTTCCCATATACTTTATAGGATCTCAGCTTGATATTTCAAGGTGTTACAAACGAAATGACAAAGTTATTATACCCCCTGGAGGTGGAGGGTATAAAAATACAAACAACATAATAGACCAAAAGTACATATACTTCTTGCCGAACGCTATTCTAGAATTAAAAACTCAGAATTAACCCATCTGGTAATTTTAATTTTACACAACAACTTTCTATTTATAGTTTAAAATAATTTAAGTATAAAGCTTTAAAACATAATTTCAAATTGATTTTCCAAATACAATTTGTTATCGTTCCCGTAGGTGCTATAATCTTCATCAGCACTTGAATTAAAATTTGATTTATATTCTGGACTATATTTGCCATGTTCACAAACTAATAATTCTTTTACTTCCTGACGAATTAGAAAACGCTACCTTTGCCGTATTAGCTTATTCAAGAAGAAATCAGTGTATCAGATGTATCAATGGCTCTGTTAAATCTAGTATATTATTTGTACGGTCATTCTTCCGGGTCTGCTGTAATCTGAAAGCCTAATATACTTTATGACAAGATTATGCTTCTTCTTCTCCAAAATCCAAATTGTTGACGATCGATCGGGTCCTGTCGATGATGACATTTGGACTTGATCGATCTCAACGACTTCATATGTTTGTGATCTCCACTTTACTTTTTTGTTTCTCAAAAAGTGCAAATGTTTTTTCCAAAGACCACCGTGTCAACAAACAATAATAATTCCCAAATATCGAAACCGCCAGTGTTTTTATTTTAAGGAACCATCACGTAAGTAAACGACATTTACTTACGTTATTTTGTGTTTTCGTTGCTTGCATTTTCGTGCAAAAACAACCACACTACGCAGGCTTCTTACAAGACTCCGTCCACCATCCTGGCAGGATATCGTTCACTAATCCTACAGTGTGTAACGAATTTTCCACAATCTGTTTAAAATTGATAATCACTTTATGTAAAGTGACATCATAGGTAACCAAAGGTATTCTTTCAATAATAAATCCACTATGTAAAAATACGCTAGAGCTTCATTTGGTAATAATTTTACTGATATTGCATCCTCTTGGTTCAATGATTATTTCATCGATGTTTTTCATCGCATTTCTTTCCATGGTTTGATTAAGTGCTGTTGCGAGTGTTACTTGTCCTCTATTGCATGCTGATGTTGCTGCTGCACATACCAATTAATCGATATCGTTGTAATTTTATTGTGATACTTATATGCTTCCCTTCTCTTGCCAGATTTGTCACAAATTTGAACCCGAGGTCTTCCGAAATCCGCAGTAAATTCTTTCCACCAATCTCCGTTATCTCGGCAGTTTTTCGATAAAGAAAACGACCGACAAAAATGTCTTATAATTTCCTTTAACTGGGCTATATTTAGTTCTGAAAATTGTTAACCAAAAATTTACAAAAAATATAATTATAAACTACAAGTTCTAGCCTTTGTTTAGTGCGATGTTTGATCTAGATGTTAAATAGTAGGATATTGGGTGTATCTGAAAATAGTGATATTTTCACCGAAGGGCAAACATGTGCCAAACTAGATATTTATTAATATGTTCGCAACACATCAAGCTTAAACTCCTTATTTAGCTTTACTGTGCCAAACCATCCCGAAATTTTAATAGTCTATATAACTTCACATTTTTAAGTTTACGACACGAGGCTACTTCAAATATTTAACATTTTGACACAACTAGAAATTCTTAATACTTAAAATTTATTGTCCTCCAAATTTGAGAAAAAGCTTACTTACAAATTAGAATGTTGATACGGTAACCTTACTGTTGGTCACCCTAATCCAGCGAACGTCATTGCCGTATTTGGGTTGTGTCAACTGAGCTGACTGTCAACATTAACGGCTCAGCCAGTCAGTTGTTTCCTTCTTTCCCTTATATCAACCACAGCATTGTCGCAATCGCATCGAAATCTTCTCGCCAGCAACCAACACAACAACAACAACAGTGCCAACCGCAGTACCTGTAGTGTCCGTCGCGAACAACAACAACACAGTGAATGCAGAGCCCAACATTCGCACTTACATGCCTACTAATACACATAAGTGAAATACATAGATTAACACAGTTTAATTAAAACAAATCACACATGAACTAAAAGCTAATTTAAACATAATACATAATTACATTATTTACAATTATTATACATAATTATTATTTTGAAAACATATACATTTATAACATAACACAGAAAACATACATACATACACGCGTTACAAAGTGGCGACATTGTACAATTTAAAGTTCTTACAAATATACATACACATGAATTTATAACGTTTAACGAATATAAAGTGTATTATTGCTGGAGGGATTTTCCACCACCAGTTCTCATCTCCCTCTAACCCGAATAAACATGGTCCTTAAAAACCTTAAATAAAGAACGGCACCTATGTACACACAATAACATATATATTACAGTCCACAATACATACTAAGTTCATTGGCCGTAGCGAAAAAATTCATGTATTCAAAGACATACAAGAAATTAATAAGTTGAGAAAAAAAATAAATAAATAAATAGCTGGAAAAATAAGACAGTGTTACAGTGGTTAAAGTGTATCGTTAGTGCTCTTACTAGGTGTTTCCCTGGCCTTTAAACAAATAAAAGTAATGAGAAAATATTCACAATTCCACGGTTTCTACAATTAGAGGAAAAACAGTGTTACGTAACGGTCGCTTCAAACAGAGTGTCGTACATACTTACACGGTGAAGTGCATATACAGTGCGTGCGAAGGGAAAGTGACGGAATATACAACAGTGAATTGTGCAATGTTACACGGTCATTAAGAATTGAATACACGGAAGAGCTACTAATAAATATTTATTAAATTAACGATATTAACGATAAAAGAATTAAATAATATTTTTTGTGGAAAAAATAATAATAAGTGCTTGTTCGAGGTTTTTTTCTTTACACTGGAAAATATATATACATATATTTATATATATGTGATATTTTTGTATGTACATATAAATGTGCATTACAAATGTTTAATACAGACATATATTTTCCATCTCCAGCAAACAACATGCATTCTTGTTTTTAATCAAAAAATAACCAACGGTCTAAATATTTATATTTCTTTTTCATCTTATTTGCATACCCATAAGCAGCGAAAACTCAAACTCACGCAAAATAACAACAACAAAGAAACAAACAAGAACACACACACACACAAACACATACGAGACAGTAGGAAGTTTTACAGGGATACTATGATTTCCATTGAGGAAGCAATGGAAGGACTTGCAAAGATCGTAAAGAGAACCTCATCGGAGGAAGTCACGGCCTCATTTAGTGTCCCACCCTGTGATATACAGACATTTACAGGTGACTATAGTTCATGGACATCTTTTAGCCGTGTATGATAAGAACAGCAGACTCAGTGAGGTAGAGAAGTTATTTTACCTGAAGCAGAAGACTCAGGACGAGCCAAGGGAGATTGTAGATAATGCTCCACTAACTAATAAGGGGTTTGTTTTGGCGTGGGAGGACCTAAGCACCAGATATGAGAATATCCGAATGCAAGTCAATGCGCCGATTAAGATTCTGTTAGACTTACCGCACGTCAGTATACAGTGTGGTGCTTCGTTTCGGAAGTTACAGCGAACCGTCAATGGTTGTATTAACCACTTACGAACTCTACAAGTTGCAACCGATGATTGGGACCCTATTCTAGTATATTTATGTTCGTCCAAATTACCTACACAAACTCTTACCAAATTCGAGGAAATGTTACCTGACCCACCCGCTTTGCCAACTTGGCTTGAAATGGACGCATTCTTAACTAATACATACAAGAGGCTAGAATCTGTAGCTGACATAAAAAGTTCTGCATCTAAACTTCTAGGTGAAGGTGGAAGTCACAATGAAAGGAAAGGGAAAGCCTTTCACGTCAATGTCACCCAATCAAACCGAAGGGACAATCGTTTTGGGCCTCCTGGCAATCGAAAGCCTAACACATTTACTCCATCTGAGTCAACAAATGAACGGAAGGGTCCTATATGCAAGTATTGCGAGGCCGTTCATACTATTCGAGAATGTCGGGAGTTTGAAGCATTGGGTGTCGACGATAGGATCGACTTTGTTCAAAACAATGACTGTTGCTACAACTGCTTATCTATTGCACATTCATTTAGGAATTGTAAGAGCCCCTCCAAATGCAAAAACTGCGGTCGACCACACCACACACTGCTCCACAAGCAGAACTCGCACACTAATACCCAACTAAGTCCACATGATATGGCACCGTCTACTTCGAGGGGTATATCTTCTCAGACGTTTTCTACCATTACCCAATCGGGGAATCAGTTAGACGATCGCAAAAGATTGTTAGGTACGGCAGTGTTTAAGGTCGACCTACACGGTTCTCTATTTGCTGCTAGGGCATTGATTGATCCTGCCTCCGACTTTTCTTTCACTTTAAGGCGTAGACTACACTTACCCACCACCCCTATTATTGCAGAAATGTCAGGGTTAAACGAAGTCATTTCTGCTAGATCGGACAAGCTCTGCGAGGTTGTCCTCAGATCTAATACTCGGCATGAATGCAGTTTGAAGATACAGACGATAGTTGTTAAGACGCTCACTCGAACGCTGCCTACCCAAAATATTGCTCCGCCTCTCCTCAAGGACCTGGACAGCGTCAATCTAGCTGATCCTTGGGTAGATGTGATATTAACTCGGTAGCATTTGCAATCCATTTCCTCAAGGGAAATCCAACGGATTCCAACACCGAGATTAATTCACTCTGTGCCGCCTTTGCATCATGAATTGTGTGTGTGCCTGCTAAGACATCGTCGACGTACATCGAATGTTGTAAAATGTGTGCTGCTAGTGGATGTGTATGTTTTACGTCATTAGCAAGGCGATGCAAAGACCGAATGGCCAGGTATGGCGCAGAATTAACTCCGAACGTAACCGCTTTTAGCTCATAATCTTGAACTGGCTCATTGACGCTTTTTCTGAACAAAATTCTCTGGTATGGTGTATGGGTAGGATCAAGTAGAATCTGACGGTACATGTTCTGTATGTCGGCGTTGAAAACTATCTTAAAGAAACGCCATTGGGTTATGAGCATAACCAAGTCTCGTTGTAGAGTAGGGCCCGTGTACAAAGCATCATTTAAGCTGTGACCGTTCGAAGTTTTGCTAGAGGCGTTAAAAACCACTCGAACTTTGGTCGTGGTACGATCTGGTTTGACCACCGCGTGATGAGGTAAATAATAGTAATTATTGGGAGAGGTATTGGGGTAGTGGTGTACCGGTACCATGTGACCTACGTCGATATACTCTTTCAGTACGTTATCATATTCGGTTTTTAAATCAGACCTCCTCATCAAGTTTCTTTCATTATGTAAAAATTGCGCCATAGCCACATGTCGTGAGTTTCCAAACTCAATTTGTGGCGTTCTGAATGGTAAACTCACTTGATAACGGCCATTGGGTAGGGTGATTGTCGTTTGTCGGTAAATTTGCTCACAAATTTTATCCTCAACGGACTTCAGTTGTTTTTTGGGAACGTCTTCTTTCGCTCGACGTACCGTTAATTGAGCGAAAGGATACTTACACAAAGCGAGTCGTCTTATCCGACATAGCTAGATTATTTGACCCAGCTGGTTGGTTGGCGCCAGTAATAGTGACTGCCAAAATAATTTTGCAACAAGTTTGGCAAGATAACACTAATTGGGATGATTGCCTGAAGCCACTTACCCTACACAGATGGCAAACGTTTTTGGAAGGCTATAACTGTTTAGGCTACATTGAAATTCCCAGATGGATGAAATATGAGCCCACCGCAACAGTCGAATTCCATGGCTTCTCCGATGCATCCGAAAAAGCATACTCCGCCGTTCTTTATGTTCGAGTTATTCCCATTGATGGTCTTATATCGGTAAGTTTACTATTCGCAAAAACTCGAGTAGCGCCGATTAAGGTGATTTCCCTCCCGAAACTTGAGCTCTGTGGTGCAACTTTGCCTGCGGAACTGGTTCACAACTTAGTGTCACAGCTTGATTTACCAAGCATACATAGTCAAAACCCACACAGACATACACACACACAATAGTCTAACGCACTTCGAGTTTTATCGTACGTATTTAGATTCTACTACCATACGTCACCCATACACCGAACTCATTTCAACCGCACCAGCCTGGAACTGGAAGCCGATGAAATTAAGTCCACGAAGGACAAGCTTACCTTCCTATGCCAAAAGCAACATTTTCATGAAACTACGACTGTCTACAGCGAGGAGTTAGATTGGCCAAGGGACCATTAACACCATTTTTGGACTCTAAAGGTATAATTCGAACGAATGGTCGTCTTGCCAATTCCAAACAGCTAACGTACGATGAAAGGCATCCAATAGTACTACCATATGGCAGTCATTTGGCAAAGCTCCTAGTTCAGCACGTGCATTTGGTAACGCTCAGGGTATTGGATACCTAAATTAAAAAAAACTTGATTCGTACCATCATACATGCGTGCTCACCCTGTACTAGATACAAAAATCGCCAAGCTAATCAACTAATGGCCGCTTTACCGCCAGAGCGTACTCAGATTTCTCGGCCATTTACAAATGTGTTAGTGGATTTTGCTGGTCCCTTGGAGGAAAAAGTTATACTGGACGGTACTGCAGAATAACCAAGGGTTATGTCTGCGTTTTTGTTTGTTTTTCCACCAAAGCCATACACTTGGAACCGTCATCAGATCTTTCTACACAATCTTTCATGGCTGCCTTCGCTAGATTCTTCTCAAGGCGTGGATGTCCGGCCGCTATTTATTCAGACAATGGGACAAATTTTGTTGGAGCGAATCAAATGATTAAGAAAGAGCGACAGGAATTCCTGAAAATGTTACAGCACTCAATCGTGTCGGCATATAGTTTTCAAAATCTGAATTGGCATTTCATTCCACCAGGGGCGCCGCATATGGGAGGATTGTGGGAAGCTGGAGTAAAAAGCATTAAGTCCCATCTCAACAAGACGGCTATGTCACACCAATACACATTTGAAGAGCTAGCCACTCTTTTAGCAAGAATTGAATCTTGTCTTAACTCTCGACCACTCAGTCCGTCAAGTGAAAATCCAGAGGATCTTAACCCAGGTCATTTCCTAATCGGTACACCCCTTCTAACTCCGGCCGAACCAGATTTTGCTGGCGAAAACATAAGCTTAACGAACAGGTGGCAATGAGTTAGAGTACTTCATCATATTTTTTGTAGAAGATGGAAAGATGAGTATCTTAAAGAATTACACAAACGATATTAATGGAAAAACCCTCAAAGGCCAATCGAAATCGACGATCTGGTAATCATCAGACAAGATAACACACCGCCAAATGAGTGGTCGTTAGGACGAGTTATAAAGGTTTACCCAGGAATTGATAAGCGAACACGAGTTGTAGACTTGAGAACATCATCTGGTACTCTAACCAGACCTATAACCAAAGTAGTTGTTTTACCCACACAGTAGACTTAGTCGAACCTAACACAACTTTGCACTCATATAAAACATTGTAGATATAAACCAACTAGATTATGTCACTACTAACCAAAGCATTCTCACCGGCATTGCACTAATTTTAAAAGTTCGTTGTTTGCACTTAGGTTCATTTAAACACTATGAAAGCCGACTCTAAGACCTGTCAGAAGAGAAATTCGGCTTCTGATCAAGGCTCCAAAGGTAAGCGTCATTCCAGCCATTACACTCAACGGAACAGCGGTAGCAAGAAGAGATCTACTCCACAACAGCATAAGCATTTTGGTTGTGGTGTATGTAAGAAGGATCACAAATTATCGAAGTGTAAAAAATTCCTTAACTTGAATTTAACAAAGAAGAATGACGTAGTGGCTCGGTTCCACTACTGTTCGAATTGTTTGGCCAGGAATCATTTGTTGCCTACATGTCGGAGCAAGTCTCGTTGCCACACATGCCAGAAGAAGCATCACACCTTACTCCATGCTCATCAACGGGTTTTGAATAAGCCCTCCAAAGACAAATCGTCGGCCACCTCGTCTGTGTCGTCTACAGCGATACCACGTCGACCCACCGTGTCTTGCAACGTATTGCGGACCGTAGTGCCAACCGCATTAATAAAGGTGCAATGTGGACGAATCGGGAAATTTGCCAGGGCCGTACTCAGTTCTAGCGCACCTCAAATTTTTGAGACTGTTCCCAAAACTACTGTCTCTATGTGAAAATGATATTCACAACATATGTAGTCATCAGAATTACGTTTAAATTAACATATATATTTTCAAATTGCAACTGATTTCGTATATCCGTATGAAAGTTATATCGGTTATATGCCAATTTGTGTGGGAGGTACCAAAAAGGGTCTATGAAAATATTGCCAAAGATCAAATTTCGCAGTATTACGATCGTTCCTATAGAAGTTATAAAAGCTAACTTCTAAAGTCAGTCATTCAATGTGTTACACTTTTTATATCCTCCTCCTCCAGGATAGTGGTATATTCACTTTGTCATTCCGTTTGTAACACCTTGAAATATTCAACGGACACCTATAAAGTATATATATTCTGTATCCTGGTAAAATTCTAAGACGATTTAGTCATGGCCGTCTGTCTGTCTGTTGAAAGCACGCTAGCTTCAGAACGAAATGAGCTAGGAGGTTGAAATTGTTCTTAAATGTGTCTTATGGTTGCAGATCGGTTGGGATTGAAAGTGGTCGAAATCGGCCCAGAGGAAAACATTTTTCCCTAATAAGTACTGAAAATAATCCTAATATTTATATTATTTAAGCATTTTGATTTTGTTTATTGTTGACCTTTTGTTTTATTCTCTTTTATATTTGTTCAGCTTGAGGCCATAGGAAAAACTGGTGTTGTTAGTTTTATTTTATTTTATTTTTCCCGTGTTTTGAATTTCAAATGGTGTCTTTTGAATTATAAATGACGAGTTTTGAATTTCATATGACGAATTTTGAATTTCAAATAGTGTCTTTTGAATTTCAAATGATGTCTTTTGAATTTCAAATGTTGTCTTTTGAATTACAAATGACGAGTTTTGAATTTCAAGTGATATTTTTTGAATTGTACAATCTGAGTATTTCTCCCAAATCGTACTTTTAGGGTCAACATTTTAAAAAATGCTAAAAATGGTACCAAGCAAACGGATGTACCTAGAGTCATAAAATTATATGTGTTGATTCCAATATGGACGCGAAACATAACGGATCTCTGAAATTTATACTTTTCTTTAATTACGACTGACAATAAACCAAATATTTAGAGTAAATTTTTGAATGTTCACTTTTTGATTACAATTGCAGTATTATATATATATATATATATATATATATCATGTTCTTTCACAGTTCGTGAAAGAACATGATTTACGGACGTATGTGGTAGACTCTGTCACATATACCAAGATAAAGTTTAAGGCTACTGTGCCACAGTATCCTGGGTTTGAAATACATGCAGTTGTATCCAAGGAATTACCCCGAAAGCCATACAGTGGTTCACTTCCGGAATCGCTATTGGACAAGTTTTCACGCATCAAACTACCAGACCCCAAATTTACATCCAACGATCCAATAGATGTTGAAATGGGTTTATCCAGCTATAATTAAGTCAAACTTAATGAAGGCGGAAGGGGGCTTGCTGGTAGCCCAGGATTCTGCTCTTGGTTGGTTGATAATAGGATCAGCCACTTCCTAACTGTCTTCTACAAAAACCCTAAGTATAATATGATTCATATACCCATTTGCATTACCCGTTAATACCTTCCTTTGAGTTTGTCTTGATATAGCTATTTATCTTTTCTATTTAGACCAGTCAAGGCCGGGAGGATGTTGATACGGTAACCTTACTGTTGGTCACCCTAATCCAGCGAACGTCAATGCCGTATTTGGGTTGTGTCAACTGAGCTGACTGTCAACATTTACGGCTCAGCCAGTCAGTTGTTTTCTTCTTTCCCTTATATCAACCACAGCATTGTCGCGATCCCATCGAAATCTTCTCGCCAGCAACCAACACAACAACAGTGCCAACCGCAGTACCTGTAGTGTCCGTCGCGAACAACAACAACAACACAGTGAATGCAGAGCCCAACATTCGCATTTACATACCTACTAATACACATAAGTGAAATACATAGATTAACAAACGCAGTTTAATTAAAACAAATCACACATGAACTAAAAGCTAATTTAAACATAATACATAATTACATTATTTACAATTATTATACATAATTATTATTTTAAAAACATATACATTTATAACATAACACAGAAAACATACATACACGCGTTACAAAGTGACGACATTGTACAATTTAAAGTTCTTACAAATATACATGCACATGAATTTATAACGTTTAACGAACTCCCTCTAACCCGAATAAACAAGAATGATATAGGTATATAGGTCAATAATAGCGGTCTTCACTCACTCCATTAAGTTTTCTTTGAAATAAAGATTTCTAAAGAGTGATTTTTTTGAGGTTAGGATTTTCATGCATTAGTATTTGACAGATCACGTGGGATTTCAGACATGGTGTCAAAGAGAAAGATGCTCAGTATGCTTTGACATTTCATCATGAATCGTCTTACAAACGAACAACGCTTGCAAATTATTGAATTTTATTATCAAAATGCGTGCTCTGTTAAGAAAGTTCATTGCGCGCTTCCATTTTATGGTCAGTTTAATCGACCCACTGAAGCGGCTATTCGGGCTATTGTGACTAAATTTCGCACCAAATTTACATTGTTGGACATTAAACCACCAACACGCTTACGTAGAGTGCGAACTGAAGAAAATATCGCAGCTGTATCGGCCAGTGTTAATGATGACCACCAATTTTCGATTCGTCGCCGTTCGCACCAATTGGGTCTCTGTTACTCAAAAACGTGGAAATGCCAAAATTGGACTAAGCGGATGGACCACCTAAGACGCAGCCGCGGTCAACATTTAAATGAAATTATCTTCAAAAAGTAAATGTCATGGACCAATCTAACGTTTCAAATAAAGAACCGATGAGATTTTGCAAATTTTATGCGTTTTTTTAAAAAAAAAGTTATCAAGCTCTTAAAAAATCACCCGTTATGAAGAATGCTTTCAACTTTGCGCCGCACGGTAGTTCAGAATCAAATTCCATCGGCCAAAATTCAATAGCGTTGGATCTAATAATCATTTTCAAGTTTTTTTTTTAAAACGAAATTAGCAAGGATCTAAGAAGATATTAATGAATTAGACCAATGTTGACTACTTTTCTTATATTTCTATTTAAAAGAACGGAAAATTACACTGTCCAAAAGAATTTTAGGAACAGGGTAGCGACCTTAGAATTCTGAAAGGGAATGTGAGTATATCATTTTTGTATAATTTGATAACATCATGTTATCATATTCTTCTAAAACCAAGCTTATAAGGCAAAGCTACTAATACGTTTACACTATATATATAAGTGGCTTTAGAAAAACCCGCGTAACTTTGTAGCATATATATATTGTTGCCTAAATAGGGAATTTTTGTGACAGGATTGTTTCAGAAAACCAGATAGAGAAAGTTGAAATAACTGCAATTGCAATCGCATTTTTTGCTTTTTTGCAACTGGCAACTTATATGAGCGTCATTGATTCATAACACACATTCAAAAAATCAGCCTGATCCGTAAGATAGATCGCGAGAAAATTACAAAACAAAAATGTAATGTATTCAAATAATAGCTAATGGCTATATATCCGGCAAAACTGAAATTTTTGCAAAAATGTCCAATTTGTATTTTTTGTTTTCCGTGCTCTACCGAAAAATCCACATTTTCTGCTGAAAAATATCGATCTTCCAAAAAAACATGAACGAATTTTAACCCTAGTAATTTTGTGTGTAATTTTGCTATTTAAGTGTGAATAGCTTTATTTACAACTTTAGTGTCTTTGGTGACCCCCACTTCAATTTTCCACCAATTTTTTTCGTAGAACTTTTTAATCCTTTAATGTCTTTTGATTTTCGCGAAAAAAAGTCAAATTGACCCATAAATAGAGCTAGAGAGAGAATATTGCACAAAAATGATCCTCATGAAAATTGCACAATATAGTTCTGACAATAAGAACTCAGATATTAACTTACAACATTTTTTTCTTAGTAAAGGGTGATTTTTTAAGAGCTTGATAACTTTAAAAAAAAAAACGCATAAAATTTGCAAAATCTCATCGGTTCTTTATTTGAAACGTTAGATTGATCCATGACATTTACTTTTTGAAGATAATTTCATTTAAATGTTGACCGCGGCTGCGTCTTAGGTGGTCCATTCGGAAAGTCCAATTTTGGGCAACTTTTTCGAGCATTTCGGCCGGAATAGCCCGAATTTCTTCGGAAATGTTGTCTTCCAAAGCTGGAATAGTTGCTGGCTTATTTCTGTAGACTTTAGACTTGACGTAGCCCCACAAAAAATAGTCTAAAGGCGTCAAATCGCATGATCTTGGTGGCCAACTTACCGGTCCATTTCTTGAGATGAATTGTTCTCCGAAGTTTTCCCTCAAAATGGCCATAGAATCGCGAGCTGTGTGGCATGTAGCGCCATCTTGTTGAAACCACATGTCAACCAAGTTCAGTTCTTCCATTTTGGGCAAAAAAAAGTTGGATATCATCTCACGGTAGCGCTCACCATTCACAGTTACGTTACGATTCGCATCATCTTTGAAGAAGTACGGTCCAATGATGCCACCAGCCCATAAACCGCACCAAACTGTGACTTTTTCTGGATGCATTGGTAGCTCTTGCAATGCTTCTGGCTGATATTCACTCCAAAATCGACAATTCTGCCTATTTACGTACCCATTGAGCCAAAAATGAGCTTCGTCGCTGAACACAATTTCTTTCTTTCTGAACTTTCTTAACAGAGCACGCATTTTGATAATAAAATTCAATGATTTGCAAGCGTTGCTCGTTAGTAAGTCTATTCATGATGAAATGTCAAAGCATACTGAGCATTTTTCTCTTTGACACCATGTCTGAAATCCCACGTGATCTGTCAAATACCAATGCATGAAAATCCTAACCTCAAAAAAATCACTCTTTATAATGCTCCCTTCGACTAAAAAAATTAAAACTTTGGCCCACTGTAAAAAAACATAGACCGGCTGGACTATAAGTTTATTCTATAAAATGATCTACTCAACATGCCCTTTCAGAATTATAGAGTCGCTATTCTGTTCCAATCAAAAAGTCTTAATTTATTGGACAGTGTCATTGGTTTTATGTTTTTTGCACATTTTTACAGATTCTTATCTAGACTTTGCCAAACTGCTTCTCATACATTTTAAGAGATTTTTTTAAAAGGAAGGACATTTATTTGTTGCTGTAGGCTGCGCAGTTTCGAAAGTAGGCTACGCAGTCTCGTCAGAACTTTCGCAACGTATGTCTCCTCAACTTAAATCAAGGTTCAAACTAGTACCAGCACTCACATTGAATCACAAATGATAAAGAAAGTATTCCACCGAACCAAGTCGACATGGCTGTATAGCAGTCCATCTTCACTGTATGTTGTTATGTTGTTGTTCTTATTAATGTAGCCACGTATGCTGTAATACTACAAAGTTTAGTTAGTGTCAGCTGCTCCGTCAGTCGATCCTTCTTCTAAACCCACTTTCAGTAAACGGGCTATATCTATTGAAGTAGTCCATAAGGAGACTGAAGTCAACGAGGTCGGCTTGGCGGGGCAGTGAAAAAGGTGGATGGTGTTATGAGGACCTATACCGCATGCCTGGCAGAGGTCAGGGATGGTTTCATCGAGTTTCGATCGGTATGAGTTCAATCGACTACACCAACCTGACTTCTGCTGTACCAGACTTGATATTGTTTTTCTGGGGAGGCATGATTCGTTCGCTGTAATGTGCGGAGGGTAGCCACCAAGGACGATGTTATGAGTTCGTTGTCCCAGTCCAATTGGCGAACACCAGCACTGATACTGGTAAAGATGGTCTGACCAATGTATGATGTGAAAAAGTCGAACTATCTGTATTTCACTTGTTGTCATCCACCATGTGTAATATTCCTGACACAGGGAAATTACAAAACATGGTAGCGGATAGCAACACATTTGTGCTTTATTTGTTTGCCGGAAACAATTAATTAAAATAACGGATGATAATAATCTTAACAAAATTGGTGCTTCGGAGAAATTTTCGAATCTGTGAACCATCCTTCAGACATTGTCACCGGGTAAGGTTTTGGAATATTGTTTACATGTAAGCGAACGCTTTTAATTCTTTATATAGTTTCTATTAATCCAGAATTAATATGTTAATATGGTGACAAAATGAATCATTCCTGGGTTTTTACCCAGATCAGTAGACCTCAGATTTTTGAATATTTGTCAAACTTTTTTGGAAACAAACTTTGCATTAAGAAGTTTTATCATCTAAATGTAGAACATATAGAAATAAGCAAAACAATTGCAAAACTTGGGCAAAAAGTTATGCTAAAGATATGCTTTTCGTCGTTCGTATCGTTTTCTCCAAAAATGTTTTGACGAAATGTAAATTTTTGTTACAGAACCAAACCCGATTCAAAATAATGGTAATGGTGTTTTATGTAATAAACTTTCTCGTCTTACATTGGCGACATTTGACGATGAAGGTAGATGCATTGGTCAAATGGGATCCATATCAATAAGTTATTAAACATTAATTTAAAAAATATCTTATCAAAATTACCTGAAAATGTATATTAAAATAAACCTCATTGCGAAACATAAAAGAATGTGAAGTAATCTTTATAGTCTTTGCAAATTAAAAACTCTCGAAAAGTACGCTTCGAAGGATCAACTTTAAGGTATTCTGGAAGTGGATTGTATTAATTTATGTCCTCAAAGATGTAAGTTTCAGTGTTTTCCCTCAGGTACACAAAAGGAAAACATCATTTAGTTCAGTTTTGAATCCCAGATTTTATTTGTACGTTGCTCCTTACAGCTGCAATCTCTAATGCTCCCAAAAGAAGTGAAAGAGCATAGCAGATGAAGCAGATAACATACTCATAAGTCAACGCAATTCACCAGAAATATATATTGGAAAAAGATTCAAGATGGAAACTCTTTATCTGGTTGAGTGAAAGTTTTTCGCTGTTGAGCATTAACCAAACACAGTTCAAAAAATCCATGCGGTTATTGTTAATCAGAAAATTTGTATTTATAATTTTTAATATTATTATTTTCTAATGTAATTACAGAAACATAAATGGTCAACTTAAAATCTAAGAAATGTTTTAAAAATGGCAACGTTCTTGTTAAGCGAGTAAATTTCATATTAATATTAAGCTTGTAAGCCTAATTGAAAATACAATCCACACCACTTTGTTTTATCATGACCTAATAAGACAGTCTTAACGTCCGATGTCATAACGCCCAAAACAGAAATTGCATAAAGCCCAAATTTTAGGTCTATGTAACTTTGGGTGCATATGTTGGGCTTTATAACATTTAACGGTTTGGGCGTTATGGCCTTGGGAGATAAGACCTAACAGTAATAATGTTTTCAAGCGAATTGAAAAAATACGAATTTTGGGCGAGGGCACATCATGACGTAATGTAGTATACAAATCCAACAGAATCTGGATATCCAGCAGACGCGTACAATAGAAGCCAATCCACCCAAGGAACGTGTTATGTGAAATTTAAAATTATGATTTAGTTAGGCGGTGCTTTCCAGCTACATACAATACCATTTTCAAGAAAATCCTTCAAAAATTACATTAAATTTTTGTACATATTAACTTTTGGGATCTTACGACAATAAGCAAATATCCTGATACAGTGGAACTTGGATAAGTGAAACGCAGATAAGAGGAAAAGCTCCGTAACTGTTTTCTGACCCCACCACCTTCGAGACAAAAAAATACCGTTAGTTGAATTCCAAAACCCACATAAATGGAGGAATTTCATTCATTATTACATCTATAAGTGGAATTTGGTGTGTATGTTTTTAAAGTCGTTAAACTATTCCGCTACATTTTGCTTCTTTGTTGCGAATTTGTCTACTAGAAAATTAAAAATCTTTATGTAAACGAAAAACTAAAAATTGTCAATGTTCTTTAAAGATACAAATCAAGAGAAGAATTTAATGTTCCACAATCATATCCTTGGCGAATAAAGAAAATGGTGCATGATGAAAAACATTAAATAATCAAGAAATCATGCTTATCTATACTAAAACTATCTTGTTCATTGGATTAAGGAAATCTGACGCAGTAATGTGCCAATCGGCAGTAATCTGGTAAAGGAAAAGACGAAGAAATTTGAATAGTTTTGGAAAATGAGCGGAACCAAAAACTTCTACTATCGTTTATTGGAAAGTGCAAATCCATAATTGCCAAATTTAAGAGTGTTCCTTTCTGAATATTTTCAGAATATCTTTTTCTATAGAGTTAAATATTTAGTTGTTTAATTTAATTTTAGATTTTGAGTTGTTACCCTTTTGTGGAACAAGTGCGAAATGTTAAATTGTATTGAAGAGGCGAGATGCTTTGTATGTATCTGCGATTAAATTGCTATCGAAAAGCCTATTGCCACTAAGAAAGAAGTAGGGAAATCACTGGATATTTTGCAAGATTATTTTTAAATGGTTCCTGGAACAGCACTATGTACTTTTAGTAAATTTCAGGAATATGGAAAAATAAACAACTCTAAGGATAATCTGTGGTAAAATCGAAATTTACCGATTTATTTTAAACTACGTTGATATAACAATATATTCGTATATGTATACTATCAATTAATCTATATATTAATTATAAAGGGGAGTAACTGATTTTAAACCCTCCACCTAAGGTGTTGTACATTCCTCTTGTAGCACAAAATCACCATAAAGTAAAAAAAGTTTTAGCGGGCGAAATGGGACAAAAAGGGATAAACATGGTACGACAATAGTTAGAAACATGAAATTTGGAATGTACATCCCTCAAGTATGTAAAAAAGGAATTTTTCAAAATTCGTACTTTTAAGGGATACAATTGGAAAAGAGGGATAAAGGTGGTACCAACCAAAGCGCTGAAGTTGAAATCATCAAATTTGGTGTATATATTCATCTGACTGTGAAAATGCGAAACAAAGAGAATTTTTTCGAAATTTGCACTTTTAGGCGAAAAATGGGGCGAATGGGTATAAAAATGGTACTAACCAAAACGCTGAAGTTGAAATCATAAAAAATTGGACTTAAGGGAATTTATATTTAGGGCATATTTTTGGATATTGTTGCCTAATGATCACTTTTCGATTACACTTTTTTATATTTATACTAGCTGAACCCCCGCCCGCTTCGCCAGGCAAAAAACAAACGGTAAAATTAAAATCTGCTTTCATATTTTTCTCCTGATAGGTAATATGTGATTTTAAATTAATTTTAAGTGTGATTCTCTTCCTTTCCATTACCTAAACAAAAAACTTCATTCGAAAGAAGAAATTACATTACATTCAAAACACATAGAAAATCAATCAAATTGTTCACTAATCAAACAACACAAAAACTAAAAAATTAATATAATTTCCGCTTTCTTGACTTAAGTCGGCTGTTGACGAATGAATATTTCTCTTTTTGTAACCTTTTTTTACTATTGTGCTAAGAAAATCCAAAAAAACAACGTGAAATTTTACAAAATTCAAATCAAAAATGCCCCATCTTTCAAATCCCGCCTGTTTAATTACAAATGTTGTCATTCTCAACTTCCACATTTTCTTGGTGTGCGACCTACGGTCAAATGACATTCCTTTATTTATTCCCCTACGTTAGATTTTGTCTACTACTTTCTTCATACGACTTTGTGATATTACGCACAAAAAGAGTAGTAACACCTTCTAACGAGTAGCGAATGCACTGAGAGCCGCCATTCTCCATCTAAGCTTTGCTTTAGTTTTACTCGTTATATTGTAAATCTCTTGTTCATTGGATTTCGTCCATACAACACCCTCACAAACTTTTGTACAAAAGGTAATATTGTTTACGACAATAAATTGAATTGAGTTTTATTTGAAAATATTAAATTTTCATATTTTTATTTCCTATTTTTATGTCCTTTGAACCGGATACTTACTTCCAGCAATTAATTGGTTTTTTATATTTTTCTTCAAAAGGCAATCCTGACTCCGTCAGCAAAAACAACACCCACATAAATCAGCCATCTTCTTTCGCCCATCTTCATAATATATGTATATTATTAACAAAAGGTGCGTATTGTCAGTTTTATTTAAAAGTGAGTATATCGCGTTTGTTTATTTATAAAGAGATATATTTCCGAAAAAAAAAAATAATAATAAAACGGTCGTTTTACAAAATCGGTACCGCGTCGATTTGTGTCTTTGTGTGATTCTCATACATCCAGACGGACGGACATACATCCGTACATTAGAACATATTTTCGTTACGCGAAAATAAAGATAAATATTAAAATATTGCCGACGCATATTCAAAATATTTATAAGTGAGTGAAATAAGAGAAAAGTGTGCTGTTAATAATTATTGAAACAGGTAAATAAAGTGCTGGGTTTTCAACGTTGATCGGTGGTGTTTTTTTTTTTGCAACAACAAAACATATGTATTCAAACGAGTAATTGCGTTACTCTCGGTTAAAAGAAGAATAAACAAAACAACAACAACATACATTTGCTTACCATACGGTTCGAAGTTGCAAAACAACATCATCATACCCAACGGTCAGCGTATGAAAGAGTACATACATACGTCAATACACACACAGCCATACATATATTTTCTCTTATTTATTAGCGCGGGTCATTCTCGGTGAGATTTGAAATTTATTAGCATGGGTTGTTCCTGGTGACATTTGAAATTTTTATCGAATTTTTTCCGTTTCGTATCTCGGGTAGTATTATTGTTGGACTATCCGGATATAGTAAAAATTTTGATTTCGCGACACCGTGTACCCTACAGTAGGTCTTCCACACTGTCAGAAAAATTTTCGGTTTATTTTTGTTTTTGCTTTTTGCTTGATACGAGCGTACATTTATTGCGTGCATCATACAGTCCGTGCACCCTACTCTAGGTCAAGTGAACATACGTAGGAATTTATATTTTTTTCGATTTTTCCATTGACTTTCTTTTACAGAGAAATATTTTGGGGCATTTTCGTGCTTCTAAATAAAATTTCGTGTATTTTTCGATACACTGGGAAAAAATCTGTGAGGTTTAATAATTTTTAATTAAAATTTTGGTTAAATTTAATAGCAATTTGGCCAAAGTTCGTTACAGACCTAACTCATTTTTCGTATTTTTAACTGATTTGGGAAGATTTCGAGCTCAGCTTTGGAAATTCAGTGCATTTTTCGATACATTGGACTATTTTTGGGGTTTCGTTCTACCTTATTGCTAGACATTTTTCATTCATTTAGCATTTTCGTGCTTTTTCAAAATAATCAGGGTATTTTTCGGTACACTGTGAATGGTTTTGGATTTCTTTCTGAAATATCTTTTGGATAGCTTGGAATAGTTTTCATTCATTTAGCACTTACGTGTTTTTCCTGGTATTTTTTAATTCATTTAGCAAAGGGTTTTACTTTTTTTTCAATATGCCTCTCACTCCACTCGACTTCTTTATCAGAGCAACTGATGCTTTGGTAAAATTTGATGCGAACTTCAGTACCCTACGGGATGAATACCTCGACATATATTCCCTTGAAATACAGGGTTCAGAAGCGAGAACATTATGGAGTAATGTTAAGGACATGTACGATAAGTGTCTTAGTCATCTCCATACTGCTCAGGATGCGGAGAAGGAGGACATAGATTCTGCTGACAGCAAATATGATGTAGCGTACAGGGCATTTGTAGCGTACAGGCATTAATAGGAAATTGGATGAACTTCGAGCTCAGCTGAAGTCATCCCCTCCGACTCCGCCCCGTACTTTTACGGATACATATTCGGTAGATCACTTGGATTCTCCTTCTGATCGATCAAAATCTATTAGGGAGCAGCAGGAGCAATGTGGGGGCAGCAACAGTATGGCTCACGGCCTTTCGTTGCCGCCATGCGATACTGACGTTTTCCATGGCGATTTCCTCTCATGGCCTACATTTAGGGATCTTTTTTCAGCAGTATACATTAATAACTCCCGCTTAAATGACATTGAACGGCTATGTCATTTGATTAGGAAAACGAGCGGTGAGGCTCGCGAAATTGTATCCAAATTTCCACTCACCCATCGCAGTTTTATTCTAGCCTGGAAAGCCTTGAAAGATGTGTATGATAACACTCGCATCTTGGTGAACAACCAGCTGAAGATGCTTTTTGATCTTCCGATCCTTGATACCGAAAGTAGCTTAGGTTTGAAAAATTTGCAACGCGGAATAAATGGATGTATTTCTGCAATGTCCATTTATGACGTAGCCACGGATAGTTGGGATCCTATATTAGTTTTTTTGTGTATTCAGCGATTGCCCAAAAGTAGTGTGACGTTATGGGAACAGAGTGTGAAGAATAAGTCGGCTTTGTCGTCGTGGAAAGATTTGGATCTCTTTCTTACGGAAAGAATACAAACTCTGGCATGTCTTCGTGACATAAAGGGTATCGATTCCACGAAAAACTCCGACGGTAGGAAGGTGGGTGCGCATTTTTCAAATGCAGGCTCATCTGGATCTTCTCGTTCTCATCAAAACAAACTGTGTATTCTCTGTCCCAGACAATTTCATAAACTTCGTGATTGTCCACGATTTGGGGGCCTTTCGGTCTCTGACCTGTTTGACACCGTCAAACGTCATCACTGCTGTGTAAATTGCTTGATGCGTGGACACGAAGCTAGGAAGTGTGGAAGTATTCACAAATGTGGAAAATGCGAGAAGAGGCATCATACTCTTTTGTATCGCGATACATCGAATTCTGAAGGTTCGGCTGTTGTAGCGAATCTTGCGGGGAGTTTGGTTCCGATCACCCAGCATACTTCAACTTCTTGTGGAGGTTCATCTGGTTCTATAAATAGACAGGTATATCATGCTTGGCAAGATAGAACTGTGTTATTAGGGACAGCGATGGGAAATATCGTACACCAAGGTACTTCGTACCCAGCTCGGGCTCTTATCGACCCGGCGTCAGAGGCTTCGTTCATTACGGAACGATTGCAAAATCGCCTCAACATTCCGGCCAGTTCCAGGCTAGAATATCGGGTGTAAATCAGTCATTCTCGGCTACTTCTCGCAAAATATGTTCTTTGTGTATACGGTCTAATTTGGATACGGCGCTGTTGATGGAAACTAATTCCTCATATTTCGGGCAACTTGCCATCTTTTTCAACGAAATCAGATGTGATTTCTCGTTTGCCAAATATTCGTTTGGCCGATACGCATCTTTTTGATTGTCGACCTGTGGACCTTTTACTGGGAGCAGATCTTTATCCGAGAATTCTCTTGGAAAGAAGTCTTCAAAACGTATTAGGTTCATTGATCGCGCAAAACACGGTCTTTGGCTGGATCATTACTGGTCCTGTTTCCTCTTCTTACATTCGAGTTTTTTCTACCTCCATTGAGTTCGCCGAAGAAGATAATCTTAACAAGAATCTTCTTCGATTTTGGGAACTTGAGGAGACCCCGAGAAGGTCTATGTTTTCTCCTTCGGACAAATTTTGTGAAGACAATTATAAATTGACGACCAGTAGAGATTCGGAGGGGAGATATATTGTTACACTTTCCATTAAATCTGAATTCTGCGGACAACTGGACTTAGGACAATCAAGGGGAAATTTGTTTACGACAATTTCTGCGCAACGAGGCCTCTCTCCTGAGAAAACCACATATCAAGACAGTTTATGACAGGGTGGTAAGGGAATATTTGGACTTGAACCATATGAGGTCAGTTTCAGCCCCTTCTTCGGCAACCGCCACAGTGTGTTACTTGCCTCATCATCCGGTAATTAACCCGGATAAAAAGACTACCAAACTTCGAGTGGTTTTTAACGCCTCAAATAAAACATCAAATGGGAATGTTGGTGGCCACAATTGGTATCACGTGCGGTCTGAGGATAACCCTGCTGATCTAGGTAGCCGCGGGCTTTCGCCTGCAGAGCTAGCCACGTCTCAGATTTGGTGGCATGGACCACAATGGCTCCGCTTAGATAGCGCTCAATGGGATATTAGGGATTTAGCTCCTCTCGACACCGATATTCAATTACATGCTGTCAAGAGTCATGCATCGTTCTTTACGAACTATGAGGATATCCTTGAAAGATTTTCGTCTTGGGATAGAGCTTTACGTGTTGTGGCATATATCTTTCGATATTTTTATAGAACTCATCCTTCTCATAGGGGTCATAATCTTTTCCGAGATTCGACAATTTCGAGTTCTGAGCTGAAAGCCGTCAGGCTACGTCTGGCCTCACTGGCTCAGAAGGCATTATTCGCGGATGAATATGATTGTTTGCTAAATCCATTCCTGGATGAAGCGGGGGTCATGCGGCTACACGGGAGACTGGTCAGATCGCCCAGTCTGTCATATTCCGAGTTTACTCAGCTCTTAGTACAGTTTGTTCATGTGATAACATGCATGTAGAATAACAAAAGGTTACGTTTGCGTCTTCGAGGCTACTTCAGATTAGTCAACGAAAACCTTTTTAGCCGCATTTCATAGATTTATTTCTCGTCGTGGTTGTCTAAAATCGATATTTTTGGACAACGGCACTAATGTCGTTGGTGCTTCTAGGGAATTGGAACGGGATTTCAAGTGTGTGCTTCGTGAGAGTCGAGATCAGGTTTGTTCCGCATTCCAGTATCAAGAACTTTCATGGCAGTTCATTCCTGCTGGAGCCCCTCATATGGGTGGGCTTTAGGAAGCTGCTGTGAAAAGCTTCACGCTGCATTTCCGCAGGCAAGCACAAAACTTCAAATATACGTTTGAAGAATTTTCAACGATTCTTTCCAGAATCGAAGCTTGTTTGAATTCCCGTCCTCTGTGTCCTATGTCTGACAATCCACATGATCCGGTGGCGCTTACGCCGGGTCACTTTCTGATAGGGTCGTCGATTCTGGCTCCACCGGAGCCGGTCATAGAAGAAGCGCCATTGCACATCGTGAATCGAGTTAGGAAAATTAAGGCTTTAACTCAGCAATTCTGCCTACGGTGGAAAGATGAGTATCTGAAAAGTTTGCATAAAAGATATAAATGGAAATTTCCGCAGCGCGATGTTCAAATAGGCGATTTAGTTGTTATTCGAGACGAACAACTGCCTCCCACTTCGTGGAAATTAGGTCGTGTAAATAACGTCCATCCGGGTATCGACGGTCGCGTTAGAGTCGCGGATATTCGAACGGGAAACGGTGTTGTAAGACGACCTATAGTAAAGCTGGTCACTTTGACCCAGTAATTTAAAGTTTTTTTTTTTGTAATACTATCGCGCCATTTCTATTTTCGTAGAACAATGGAAAGCATCAGATCGTTATTTGTGTCCCTCCCTGACTACGAGGATGACGTCTGACGAAGAAAAAGGCTCTGCCGAAGTTAAGTTAGACGTGGTAACGGCTCCGAATGAGCCGGTTCCATCTGTCGAGCAGGCCCCTGACGTCGGGATAACCCCAGTCGTCACGCCCTTTCAGAGTGTCGTACCGGCGCTCTTAGTTGTCCCGCCGCCGGGGGTTGATTCAGCTCCTGCTGATGTCACGGCGTCTAACGTTCCGGGCTCGAATAGTCGTCGTCCTAAACCGTCGTGTGTGGCTTGCAAGAGGAATCACCATTTGCGTGATTGCGAGAAGTTTAGGGGAATGAAGCTGGAGAGGAAGCTGCGCATGGTTGTTCTGCATCGGGTTTGCTCCAATTGTCTTGGTGCTTCCCATGAGCGTGGAGGTTGCAGAGCCATCGGTAGGTGTAAGAAATGCGGTAGGGACCATCATACCCTATTGCACTCCTCTCCAGCCACTGATAGCTCAAACGGACTACGTCCAAACAAGCCAAAATCGAGCGCCCCTAAACCTAAACCAGGTTCTTCTCTCCGTCCGTCGCATCGTGTCCACCCATTGCCGCCTCTCGGAAAAACGGCTTACGGCCGTCGGATGCTTTGCGTCCCACCAATATTGCTGTGTCAGTACCAATAATGGCCATTCAGCTCATAGTTACGCTAGGGCCCACGATGGTCATTCAGTTGAGGTTGCCGAATCGGTTGATTCCGGTCAGGGCTATGCTGGATCCCTGCGCGGGGCATAGTCTGGTGTGTAGGACTTTAGCCCAAAAACTTCAGCTAAGCTCTGCCGCGGTGAACCAGGACGCTTTCTGTCGGATGACGGCCGTTTCGTCGTATGACGCAGCACAGCAGCTGGTTTTTTCGGCAAGGGTGACCGATTTGACGCGTGTGGTGACTCCGTCGGAGTCTGCAACGGATAGTGTTCGGGAACACTTCATGGGGCTCCAATTCTTTCGAGCGGGACATATCTGCCTAGTACTGGGTCCCGAGGTGTACCCTAGAGTTATGCACACACAAATATATTCGAGTCCCGGTTTTCCGTGGGCACAACTCACCATGTTTGGCTGGGTCCTATCAGGTCCATGTCCAGCATAGTTATGGTAGGAGTAGGACCACATTACGGCTGGCCTTACGGGTCGTCGACGTCTATGGTGTGGTCAGCAGTACTTATGATCTCTACGAGCTGTGGTACTGCAAATCTGGGCTCTACGAGCTATATAGGGTTATTGTTAATTAGTATGTAAGAAAAATTAAATCGAAAATAAATGCTCATGAAAACTGACAAATACCCCTTTTATTTCCCTTAGCAATAAGTGTATATACATATTTATATTACATTAGGGTTTATTTATATAAGGGTTTATATAGGGTTTGTTTATATAATATGAAATTTTGATTGAAATTGTTTAACTTTACTTTACAACATAGCGGGATGTTGCAAGGCGGGCGGCAATGTTTAATTACAAATGTTGTCATTCTCAACTTCCACCTTTTCTTGGTGTGCGGCCTACGGTCAAATGACATTCCTTTATTTATTCCCCTACGTTAGATTTTGTCTACTACTTTCTTCATACGACTTTGTGATATTACGCACAAAAAGAGTAGTAACACCTTCTAACGAGTAGCGAATGCTTTGAGAGCCGCCTTTCTCCATCTAAGCTTTGCTTTAGTTTTACTCGTTATATTGTAAATCTCTTGTTCATTGGATTTCGTCCATACAACACCATCACAAACTTTTGTACAAAAGGTAATATTGTTTACGACAATAAATTGAATTGTTTTATTTGAAAATATTAATTTTTGTATTTTTATTTATTTTCATCCTTGCTACGCAAACACCGCCCATTTGTATATTGTCTAAGCAGGTTACAACTAAATTAACTCACACAACAATATAGGAATCTCGGTGTCGAATATACTCAAAACTGGTTTTAATTTCATATGGGAAGGGTCACGCCCCTTCCCGCCTATCTTTACACAACTATTTACACTGGATCAACTCACAAAAAAACACTCTAGGTGTCATAGAACTGAATATATTAATAGTAGGTTTTAACTTGGCACAGTTACGCACATTAATGTCATAGATCTGAATATATTCGATAATAGGTTTGAACATCGTATGGGAGGTGCCACGCCCAAGAAAACTAGAGGCATTTTCTGCATTTCACATCAGAGTAGTGTCCTTTTTTTACAACTTTCCATCAAATATATGTAGAGAAACAAAATGTAAAATTTGAGTTTTGGCCAATGAAATGGGTCATTTGTCCTATAGTGCAGTGGATCAAAATTTTGACTTAACTAACAAAATCACACGCCAACTTCTACAATAAAATTACTAGGGTTCAAATTCGTTCATGTTTTTTTTGGAAGATCGATATTTTTCAACAAAAACGTGAATTTTTCGGTAGAGCATGGTAAAGAAAAATACAAGTTGGACATTTGTGCGGGAGATATTGCTATTATTTGAATGCATTACATCTTTTTTTGTAATTTTCTCGCGATCTATCCCACGGATCCGGCTGATTTTTTGCACGTGTATTATGAACCAATGACGCTTGTAACACATAAGTTGCCAGTCCAATGTATGATATGAAGATTGGATATCCCTGTGTCCTGGCACCCAAATAAGGTGACTGTCCACCAAACCATGACTCCGTACAGCAGAATCGGAACAACCGATGTGCATAACCAGTGAACGATTTTTGTCGAGAGCCCCCAACGGACTCCGATAGCCATTCTGCAGGTATATAGGTCAATAATAGCGGTTTTCACTCACTCCATTAAGCAAGGAGAAATTAGCAAGGATCTAAGAAGATATTAATAAATTAGACCAATGTTGACTACTTTTCTTATATTTCTATTTAAAAGAACGGCAAAATTACACTGTCCAAAAGCATTTTAGGAACAGGGTAGCGACCTAATAATTCTGAAAGGGAATGTGAGTAGATCATTTTTGTAGAATTTGATAGCATCATGTTATCATATTCTAGCTTAAATGTAGAAAACTTTTTAAACACGGCTAAAATAGGAGTGAAACGGGATAAATGTTGGCTGTAGTCAAAAATTGTGAAAAGTGGCTTTAGAAAAACCCGCGTAACTTTGTAGCATATAAAGGGTGATTTTTTAAGAGCTTGATAACTTTTTTTAAAAAAAAACGCATAAAATTTGCAAAATCTCATCGGTTCTTTATTTGAAACGTTAGATTGGTCCATGACATTTACTTTTTGAAGATAATTTCATTTAAATGTTGACCGCGGCTGCGTCTTAGGTGGTCCATCCGCTTAGTCCAATTTTGGCATTTCCACGTTTTTGAGTAACAG